>JAHRHZ010000133.1:68521247-68531962 GCA_024137785.1 Ginglymostoma cirratum
CTGACGTTTTGGGTCTAGACCCAAAACGTCAGCTTTCTTGCTCCTCTGCTGCTGCTTGGACTGCTGTGCTCATCCAGTTCTAAACCTTGTTATCTCAGATTCTCCAGCATTTGCAGTTCCTACACTCTCTGAAAGAATGTCAGAGGACGTGTTCACCCAGTATTTGAGCTAACTCTCTCTGCTGCTTGTGAGAAGGAATAGCTTATGATTGAAGAGTTCCAGAGGAGATTAACTATCCGCTTGGTCAGGTGTGCAGTGCAAGGAAACTGATTATGTGATGAAGTAAGAAATAGATGCTGACTGAAATGTCATTTAGTCCCTCACTTTACCCTATCTCAAGACTCCCTCTACCTCTCCCTCTCTTTCATTTCTTTGTTCCATCTTTCAGACATCTCCTGATTTGCACCACTACCTTTATCTGATGACAGATCATGAACCTGAATTGTTATGTATTTCTCTCTCCACAGATACAGTAAATATTTGTAGCATTTTATGTTTTGTCATTCTCCTCTATCATGTTTTGTCACAGTTTCTAACAATTCCCACTGCAAAATTTCTATACTCACATTTATAACGAGCTTTCATAATGTAAATCTATGACTGCAATTGTCCAACTTAGCTATTAGGTTCCAACAAATCACTCAACTGTTTTCTGATTTCTGTTTTTCGAATTGCCGGTTTTTTTTTCTCCAGAATTAAATTTTAATTACCAAAATAGAGGATTCAAAGAAGTAAAAAAAATTATAAAATATCATATTTCTGCAATAACATGAACATATTTATTATATTTGAAAATGTTAGCCCTTCCCAAAAGCCAGCGGTTGGAACTTGATATTTTTGCCCAGAACTGTCTTTGAGCTTAGTTTGGATTATACAGTCTGACCACAATAACACAAACCAGTACCAGTCAGTCACCTGTACTGATGGCATATTTTTCATTAACCTCCAGAACTTCTGTTCAGTATCTTTCTTCCAGCTAATTTTTGTGAAAGAAGATGCAACAATTATCTTTATCCTAATGAGTGGAGATCCACAGAAGCATTATAAAACAATATTTGAATCTGAATTGAGAAACAAGATATTAGGGCATTATTAATTATAAAGGCACGGAGTTACCAAAGCTTGATCAAAGAGGTAGGTTTTAAGGAGTGTCTGAAAGACAAAAGTTACTCTGAGATGGAGAGGCATTGCAGAGTTAAGTCAAATATACTTACGATACATCTCAAAAGGTTCATTGGGGTGAAATAATATTGAGACTGTTTTACAAAGGAGGGAGTCGCATTTCCAAATGTATGTTTGTCTGGTTGAAGATGGAAAGAATAGCATGAAGTGAGAGTCTTTCTCCATTTAATGTTACTTAAATTTTCAACTAAAAATACCAGTTTGATATTTAGGACAAGGAACTGCAGATGCTGGAGAATCTGAGATAACAAGGTGTAGAGCTGGATGACCACAGCAGGCCAAGCAGCATCAGAGGAGCAGGAAAGCTGACGTTTTGGGCCTAGACCCTTCTTCAGAAATTTCCTTGTTATCTCAGTATAAAATTAGGGGTCAGTTTTGTAAGGGAGTGAGAAGGAAGGCAACCCTGTGCCTTGCTAAAAATGGGAATAATCTTATACTTTGGTAGCAACAATAATTTGTAGTTATATGATACCTCCAATGCAATTAAAACATCCCAAGGAGCTCATATGCAAGTTACTAAACTAAATTTGACACCAATTCACCGAGGAGATAATTGTTTGGATGACCAAGCGCTTGGTCAAAATTGTAAATTGTAAGGTGTGCCCTGGAAGGAAGAGACAGAACAGGTAATAGGGAAATCCAGAACTTAGGCTGTTGGCAGCTAAAGACACAGTAGCCCAAATGGAGGAGTATTTAAAATCAAAAATACATGAGACCAGATTTTGAGTAGTGCATACATCTCAGTAGATTGTATCACTAATGCAGAGAAAAGAAGGGTCAGCCCGTGGAAAGATTTCAAGACAAGGGTGAAAATTTTAAAAATCAAATTATTGATTAACCAGGACCCAATTTTGATCGGTGAGGAGTACAAGTGAACATGATGAATTAGGACATGAAAGTAGAGTTTGGGATGACTGAGTTCATTGGGAGTATTTCGTGGGAAACTGGCCACATGGGCTGATTTGCCAAGTAAAGAAGTAAGTAAGGCACAGGTGAAGACTTCAACTGCACATAAGCTGAGACAGAGCAGAATCCACTGTTGAAAGCAAATGACCTCAGTGATGGTATTGATATATGGCCAAAAGCTCCACTCTGGATCAAAGCAGAGAACAAGATCGCAAATACTGAATGGTAATGGGGCATTAAAAAACAGTGGCTGGGGTCTGCCAGTGGAGGAGTGTCCTTGGGTTTAACAGGACCACAATGAGCCGGCTAGATCTGGCAGAATTGATGAGGAAAGGATCTTTCGAGCTATCGTCACTGCAGAGGGGGACTTGGCATTTGAATTTTAGGTCAGACGCTTTCTTGTGGATTCCTGCTGTCTGTTTAGATGGTGTGGAGGTGAATGTGAGGTTGTGATTGGTTCCTAGATGTACATATCTGTGTTTGTTCCTGCATATTTAGAACTTGCCCCATCTCAACCACACAGAGAACAAGTTAGCTTTATATGGAAAAGGACACCAATAAACCGGCAGAATAAGCATGTAATTGGCAAATGAACTTCAGTATGACTAAGTGTGAGGTTATGCGTTTTTCTTAGAGAAAGAATGCTACATGTGGCCTCAATAGTAGAAGTACAAATGGAGTAAAGGAGCTGAAGGATTTGGGGTTACCAATGCGAAAATATTTAAAATGATTTTTAACTGTACAAGAATGAATGGAAATTTTGTAGAGGAGTATTCACTAAGATGATGCCAAAATAGTGACCATGTAATAATTGAGAGACTGAATAGGCAGGGCCTGTAGTCTACAAACCAAAAGGCTTAGGGGGGACATGATGGGCTTTTCTTTTATAAGATAAAAGGGTTTGATGTAGAAAAGAAAACTTGGAGTTGAGAGTGGGGATGGGGCCATGAAATCAAATCATGATGTCCTTTGTAAACCAATCAGTAATAAACCCAATAAGCAATTCAAGATAAACTTCTTAACTCAGAAGTATGGGAGTGTGGACTACATTACAATGTGGAGTAATTGAGGCAGTTGGTATAGATTTATTTAAGAGGAAGCTTGATAAGCACATGAGACTGAAAGAAACAGCAGGATATATTGATTGAGTGAGCTAAATGGTTTGTTCTGACGTTGTATGTGACTTAAAGTACATTTTCAAGAAAAGTAACCCTACTCCTTTTTTTGTTTTCTATCCAGATGACTAGACCTCTTTCTGCTTTTCAAAAGATATGTCAGTAGTATTTTGAGTCAGATTGCCTGAATACTGGACTCGATACCTTCTTTTAACTTCAAATTTTGCCACAAAACTCAGGAACTGTTTTGATTCCTGTGTCCAAGCTCCCTTGATCTATACAATGAATCTCAACATATCCGAACAGGAAATGCAAAGTTCCAGCAGCTGTTATGTAGAAGGAGACAAAATTAATCAGCTCCCCACGCACCTGAAAAGAAATCTCTTTGAAGAGTCTGTGTCATCCTATTCCAGCAGGGCCATCATTTCTCATTTTCTGGACCAAGCTACAAAGAAAAGTAGTTTAACAGCTCAAGACTTTGACTTCTCATCAAGGAATCTGTCTCATTCCACTTCAGAATCGTTTCAGGAGGATAGAAGCAGCGACTGCTCCAAAGATAGTGTACAAGACCTTGGCTCGCCTTTCAGTCAGTACCACACTTCAAACAACATTGAAGGGGATCGAATGCTCAACAAACACTTGCAAGCAAAGAGGGCAAGAGTAGAGAACATCATCCAAGGAATGAGCAGTTCTCCAAATTCCATTCTGCTCAACAGTGAGCTTGAGAGGGACTGTAGCCAACAACCTGGAAGTCTGGCAGACCGATACAAAGAGAATAAACGGAAGCAGAGACTTCCTCAACAGCAGCAAAAGCATAAGGAGAATCCCTGGAAACTTCCCAAATTAACTGCACCCCTGAAGAATAACAAGAGAGAGGAGTGTCATAAATTGAAGCAGCAGTTACAGGACATGCAGGGAAAACTCCTTGAACTTCAAGAAAAGTTTTTCCAGATGTATGATGCCAGTGAGTCTGAACAGGAGGACACCTCTGATTCTAGTTTCCACTTGGGTGGCCCTGATTGCAATGGAGAGAATACCCCAGAAAGATGCCTTTCAGAAATGGACCAAGGTTATGACTATGCTCAATCGTTTGGCCAAGAAGAAGAACTGACAATGCAAAAAGATGCAAACAAACATGATGTAAACAGGAAATTCAACAATCATACACACTTTTCTTTCTCTCTTGTCAAGGGTGGCTATCTTGCAGAGGCCCTTAAATATGAATTAACTAATGCAGTGGTTCACATTGTAGATTCAGCAGTGCAGCTGTTCTGTCTGAAACCTTCAAACCTCTCTTCCCAAGCATTTCAAAACTTGCCAGTCTCTCTGCCTAAGGGTGTCATGCCTAATGAGAACACAAACTTGAGGATGGCCAGTCATGGGCTTCGCTGCTCTCCAGATTCAATGATGGTACACAGATGTCGTGACAATTCTCAAAACCCTCCTATCTATGACATTCAGGATCAGACAGAAGCAATTCCATTAGTGGTGAGAAAATCCTTCCCAAACCAATCTAGCATTGGTAACTCTGTTATTAAACAATCTTGCCAAATGCCTAATACTGAGACACCTTTACCATTAGCACTAGGCTCACAAATGCCTCTGACTGAATTGCCTGAACCTGTATTGAGATACAGTGCGCACTATGACATAAGACATTGCCTGTCAGCTACTGCAAAGGATACTTCATATTCTGAATCAACACCCCTTTCATGGGATGCAGGCAAACTGAGACCAAAGGTTATTTCGCATCATACAGCAGATCAACCGTACCCACGCTTGGGTCAAAGTGCAGCAGAGAATCTCTGTCTTTCTCGCATCAAGTCTGAACGTGGAGAGCTGCATTCCATGGAAGATGTCACTCCATTCAAATCCGTTAATGTATCCTTTCTAAGTGTCGTTTTGTAGGCCTGCAAAACCCGTTTATAAGTTCAATGTCGGACATGGTGGGTGTTTAGACATAAAGTTCCAGTTTAATTAAAACCAAGCTTCCTTTGCAAGATTCTAAGAGACTTCCATTCTTTGCCTACTGCCTCCACATTCTTGAGGGTTCTCTGAATTATGTTGCCTGTCAATATTAATATTCCTCCCAGGCAGAATTCTCACTTAATGACTTGAATTTCACTTGAAGTAAAATTGAACAACTAAATAAAGGAGAACTTCTTCTCATCAGCTGTGTAAATTCACGTTTCTGAAACCATAGAAATTAGTTTACATGATTTGGCAAACTTACCACTCCCAAGAAAATGTGTACTTTCCCCAGTTCAATTACATCAATAATACTAGTGTTTACATGATAACAAGCATGGGGCTGGATGAACACAGCAGGTCAAGCAGCATCATAGGAGCAGGAAAACTTGACTTTTCGACTAGTGTTTACATATCATCTTTTTTAACTAAAATGTTTTCAGGTGCAGCATTGAATTTCACATTGCAGCCACTGCCAGTGGTCATAGATTCATAGAGATGTATAGCACAGAAACAGACCCTTTGGTCCAACTTATCCATGCCAACCAGATAGTCTAAATTAATGTAGTCCTATTTACCAGCATTTGGCCCATATCCCTCTAAACCCTTCCTATTCATATCCATCCAGTTGCCTTTTAAATGTTGTAATTGTACCGGTCTCCACCACTTCCTCTGGTAGTTCGGTCAATACATGCATCACCCTCTGTGGGGAAACATTGCCCCTGAGGTCTCTTCTTATATTTTTCCTCTCTCTCTCTCTCCTTTTAAACCTATGCTGTCTCTAGTTCTGGACTCCCTTACCCTTAACTTTGATCTTGAGTTTTTGCTCTATCCATCATGATTTTATAAATGTCCTATTAGGTCACCTGTCAGCCTCTGCTTCTCTAAGGAAAATAGCCCCAGCCTATTCAGCCTCTCCCTAGAGCTCAAACCCTCCAACCTTGACAACATGGGGAGGCGATGGCCTAGTGGTATTATCACTGGACTATTAACCCAGAGGCTCAGATAATGTTCTGGGGACCCAGGTTCAAATCCTGCCAAGGTAGATGGTGGAATTTAAATTCAATAAATATCTGGAATTAAGAGTCTAATGATGACTGTGAATTCATTGCTGACTGTTGAGGGGAAAAACCCACCTGGTTCATTCATCTCCTTTTTAGGGAAGGAAACTGCCATTCTTACCTCGTCTGGCCAACATGTGACTCCAGACCCAGAGCAATGTGGTTGACTCATAACTGCCCTCTGGATAATTAGGGATGGGTAATAAATACTGCCTAGCCAGCGATGCCTTCATTCCATGAATGAATTTTAAAAAACAAATCCTGGTAAGTCTTTTCTGAAGCCTTTCACATTTAAAAGGCTCTGAAACTGACTCAAAAACTTTTAATTTTGTAAAATTACACACAGATTTTCACAGGATTTTCAATAGGGGGATAATAAAGACACCAAGCTAAATAATCAGATATCTGGGGAGGGAAAAGCTTGGTTAAGAGATGGGTTTTAAGAAATATCCTAAAAGGGATTTAATATTTATAAAATTATAAATGATTCAGAGACAGTAGGAAGGCCCTTTACCCTTTGGTTCAAGGGTCCACAAACAGCAGGGATAGATGTAGGGTATGATATACAGGGCTTGGGAGAGCAATGAGTGTAGGGCAGTGGATATTGTCTAAATTTCAGTAAGGCCTTTAACAAGGTCCCACTCGGCAGGCTAGTCATGAAAGCTAGGTCTCATGGGATCCAGGGAGAGCTAGCTAATTGGATTCAAAATTGGCTCAATGGTAGGAAGTAGAGGATGATGGTTGAAGGTTGTTTCTCATACTGGAGGCCTGTGACTAGTGGTGTGCCACAGGGGTCGGTGCTGGGACCTTTGTTATTTTGTTATTTACATAAATGATCTGGATGTGAATGTACAAAGCATGATTAGTGAGTTTATAGAAGATACAAAATTAGGAGGTATCGTTGATAGCAAGGAAGGTTATCAAAAGTTACAGGGATCTTGATCAGATGGGGAAGTGGGCTGAGGATTGACAAATGCAATTCAATACAGATAAGTGTGAGGTGTTGCACTTTGGAAAGTCGAACCAAGGTAGGACTCGTGCAGTAAATGGCAAGATCCTGAAGAGTGTTGTGGAACAGAGGGACCTAGGAAAAAAAGTACATTGTTTATTGAAAGCGGTGTCACAGGTAGACACGATGGTGAAGAAGGCATTTAGCATGCTGGCCTCCATCGGTTGAGGCATTGAGTATAGGAGTTGGGATGTTATATTACAGTTGTATAAGTTGTTGGTGAGGCTGCACTTGGAGTATTGTGTACAGTTTTGGTCACCCTCTTATAGGCAAGACCTAGTTAAACTGGGAAGTGTGCAAAGGTGGTTTACCAGGATGTTGCCAGGCCTAGTAGGCCTGAGATATAGGGAGAGATGGCCAGAATAGGACTTTATTCCTTGGAATGTAGGAGAATGATGGGTGACCTTATTGAGGTGTATAAAATCATGATGGGCATAGATAGGATGAATGCATATGTCTTTTTTTTTTCCCCCAGGAGTGGGGAATTGAAAACTAGAGGGCATAGATTTTAAGCTGAGAGGGGAAAGATTTAAAAAGGACCTGAGGGGCAACTTCTTCATGCAGAGAGTGGTGGGTATATGGAATGGGCTGCCAGAAAGTGGATGAGGTAGGTACAATAGCTGCAATTTTAAAACAAAATATTTGGATAGGTACATGATGGGAAAGGTTTAGAAGGATATGGACAAATGTGAGAAATTGGAACTAGCTGAGTGGGCAGAATGGAGCAGTTTGGGCTGAAGGGCCTGTTTCCATTTGTATTTCTCCGACTCTGTAATTCAAAAGGAAATGTTTTAATTGCAAGGGGTGGTGAGATCTGGACCTGCTGCCTTAAGAGGTGGTAGAGCCAGAAACCTTTGTAACATTTAAAAGGTACTTGGATATGCACCTGAATTGCCATAACCTACAATACATTTTTGCACCGAGAACAGGTAAGAGGGTTTAGTTTGGACGGTTACTTGGTGGCTGGCTTACACAATGGGTTAAATGGCTTCCTTTCATCCTGTAAATTACTACGATTTCTGTGAGGTGGAAACTCAGGAGAATTAGGGAGGGAACTCTAGAGTGTTGACAATTGATGATTGTTCTTTAGCAGTTTACACTTTTTGGCTGTTGAAAGTTCTGGACAGCAGCCCAGAATGCCCACCCCTCACTAACCCACCCTCCCATCCACTGTGGGGAAAGACACGAATGTTTCCAAGATTGAGTTCAGGACTTCAATGTAAAGAAGTTGTTAGATATGAGTTGATATCTCCATTCCTACGCCATTTCCCAAGGGTGGAATAATCTCTTAGCGCTCTCTCTCTCAACAGCTTCAAGTATCAAGAAGGAGGAATACTTGGGCGAGTCAGCTTTGGTAAGATACACACCTCACCAATTAAATGCTGGCTGAGAAGCTCCACTGGGGACATTCTCAATTTTTCTCCAGTATCTCAACTCGCTGTCTTCCTTATTACCTACCTTCCTTCCCAGTGAGTGAGAATGTGGGCTGCTTTTTCCGAAAAGGATGTTAGCTGGCCTGCCTGCCGAGTTTGGGGCGAGGCTCTAATTTACCCAATCTGGGGATAATTGGGATCATGACTGAAAGACACCTTTTTGTTCTTGTCTCTGACCACCTCTCTCACTATGACCCTCAATATGCAACAAGAAGATAGAAAGTTTGCTTGGCTTGTTGATGCTGGACTTCCTGAGGAGCAGATCTCCACCAACAGTCTTTTAGACCCACAGTTTGCCAGCTTCTGGCCCGGGGCACCAGTGTCAAAGTCTGTAATGACCAAAAATCTCTCCTAAACTCTGTTAGCTTTTAAGAAGTATTGGTGTGTGAATTGTTGAGGTAATTCTGGTGGAGGTGATATGTTAGTCATCTAATACACCTACCCTTATACCTCAACTGAAAATGGGGGAAATTGTACCCCAGGTCTCTGTAGAAGAGTCCTTCCACGTTCAGTGTTCCCTGCAATTGAAATAAATTGAGTATCTCAGCCTGTTCCTACCCACTAAAATGAACAGATGGAAGTCCCTGGACTGGAGGTGCCAAACATGATGAAGAGAGGTTTTGTGCCAGACTATTATTCCAACAGCTTCCCTTTTCTTTGACACAATGCACTACATTCCTAAAGGGACTGCATGAGGGAATAGTTTTAAAAAGCCACACTTCCCTTTTGATTGCAAGTTTGATGATGTGAATCATATTAAAACACTTGGCCATGTTAATAATTGTGACAAAAATGGTGCTCATTTGGTTTTGCTGTCATCTGAAAGTAGAATAAAAGGGTTTGCCAAGCAGATTTCCTAAAGACAGATTTGTGATAAATCGGAGAAATCTGTTTGGTGGCCACTGTACAATACTGCCACTGAACTGAGGGTTCCAGTCAGTACCTTTTGAGACAGCCTGGGGAGGGATGTTTGGAGGAGGTGGATTGGGATCAAGGAAACACAACACTAGTAAAACAGAACTCTCAGCAAATTCCTAGTCCATCAATAATTGAGACTTTTTTTTGGTGATCAACACTGCTTCAAAATAAAAACAATCATGATTATTTGATGTGCTCCCAGACTATAACAATTGGCATTGAGCAAACCTTTCATTCAATGACTGAGTTTAACACGGTGTTCTGCATGAATACTTGCTCCTCTTGTACATACACCAACATTGCTTCCTCATCTCCAAAGCACCTTCCACCCCAAGGTTGAAGACAGTCAAAAATGCATTGAAATACTAAGAAATGGGAAAGTAGAGTGGCTTAATACAGAAACCCCTTAAGTTATGAACATTCTCAAATAAAATGGACCACCTTTTGATTTTTGCTTATTTAATATGTAAAGACTTCTTTTTTTAAAAAAATGTTAGGGAACTGAAAATGATCAAAGTGCTTTAATTTTAAATAAGATTTAGTGATACTCAAGGAAAGCTGAGGAGCTCTGAGCTTTCCATCACCCTCACTGCTCCAGTCCCACTTTTATTCCATGATTTTTCTGATGTTAATGCATGCAATGTCTAATAGCTTCCAGCTGTTAATGTCCTCTTACCTGCTTGGTCAATGAAAGTGAATCCAAAACACAGCGTGGATTCATTTTACAAGTGGCCCTTTTGAAATATAATTTCAAATGCAGTCTGCAATGTCACACTAATGGCCACACACTATTTAGATAGGTTGAAATTTGACATGCCTGTCTTTTGTTATTCAAATGAAGCAACAGCGACCAGTTTATTTGAATGCTCAGTACATGGGGAATAATTGAATGGAACATCAGAGGTGAATTCTAAAATTCCAATATGTAGTCAGGGATCCAAGGATGGAAAAGTAGAATGAGAGCTGGAAAAACTGATACACAGAAAATTTGAGATAAAAGGTACTGCAGATGCTGGAGAATCCAAGATAACAAGCATGGGGCTGGATGAACACAGCAGGTCAAGCAGCATCATAGCAGCAGGAAAACTTGACGTTTCGGGCCTAAACCCTTCATCAGAAATCT
>JAHRHZ010000133.1:68532362-68550123 GCA_024137785.1 Ginglymostoma cirratum
CTAAACCCTTCATCAGAAATGAAGATTTCTGATGAAGGGTTTAGGCCCGAAACGTCAAGTTTTCCTGCTGCTATGATGCTGCTTGACCTGCTGTGTTCATCCAGCCCCACACAGAAAATTTGAGATTTGATAGAGCTAGATTCCCTAAACAAAGAAATACACCATATGGACAGGAGCTTTTGTCTGTGTACAGACGTGCTATGTGTGTGAGAGAGAAAAAATTCCATCAGATTATAACATTATTCTTTAAGGAAGAAAAACAGAAGTTGCTGGAAAAGCTCAGCAGGTCTGGCAGCATCTGTGGAGAGAAAATCAGAGTTAACATTTTGGGTCCAGTGACCCTTCCTCAGAACTGATGATAACAAGTTTAACTTCTGATGTATCAGTATGCTGTAGTAGAGGTGCTTCAGTCAGCTATGGGGTGACACAGCTAGTGGTATTATCACTAGACTATCAATCTAGAGAGCCAAGCAATGTTCATAAATCATAGATGATAGAATCCCTACAGTGTGGAAACAGGCCCTTCGGCCCAACAAGTCCACACCGACCCTCAACACATCCCACCCAGACCCATTTTCCCCCCTATAACTCACCTAATCTACAGATCCCTGAATACTATGGGCAATTTAGCATGGCCAATCCACGTAGCCTGCAGATCTTAGGACTGTGGGACGAAAGTAGAGCTCCCAGAGGAAACCCACGCAGACACGGGGAGAATGTGCAAACTCCACACAGACAGTCGTCCGAGTGTAGAATCAAACTCTGGTTCCTGGTGCTGTCAGGCAGCAGTGCTAACCACTGAGCCACCGTGCTGCCCCCTAAAAGAAATCTGGGCTTGCCCTTCCGTGGACCCGGATTTGAATCCTGCCACGGTAGATGGTGGTATTTGAAATCAATCAAAACAAATGGAATTAACAGCCTAATGATGACCGTGAAGCTATTGCTGCTTGTCAGGGAAACCTCCTTAAGGGAAAGAAACTGCTGTCTTTACCTAGTCTGGCATACATGTAACTCTAGACTCACAGCAATGTCATTGACTCTAAATTGCCCATAGGGCAATAGAAATGGGCAATAAATGCTGGCCCTTTACATTTCCGTCCCCCATCAGGATGGTCTCAGGGCTGCCCGCTTCTTCCAGGAGAAAAAGGCTGAACCGTCTCCATCCACCACCACCCACCTCCGCCTGGCCGAGCTCATCCTCGCCCTGAACAACTTCTCTTTTAACTTCTCTCACAGAGGGGTGGCCATGGGTACTTGCATGGGCCCTGGTTATGCTTGTCTCTTTGTGGGGTACATGGAACATTCCTTGTTC
This sequence comes from Ginglymostoma cirratum, assembly GCA_024137785.1. Taxonomy (NCBI): domain Eukaryota; kingdom Metazoa; phylum Chordata; class Chondrichthyes; order Orectolobiformes; family Ginglymostomatidae; genus Ginglymostoma; species Ginglymostoma cirratum. The sequence continues at coordinate 68,533,675 of JAHRHZ010000133.1, forward strand.
CAGTCCTATTCCGGCTGCCACCCACAACTCTTTCTCTGATATATAACATTGGTACTGCTTCCCTTTATCATCCGGAATTGGAAAAGATTTTTCTTTCTTCCAATTTCCACTTCGCCCTCACCTTCACCTGTTCCATCCCTGACTCCTCCTCCTTTCCCTTTCCCAACATCTGTTTCCATTTCTGTGGTAGGCGAGCCACCAATATCTGCTACAACCATTTGACTCCTATAATTAGCTTGACATCCTTATACCCTGCCTCCTGAAAAGACTCTCTTCCATTGTCCCAGCTCCTCCGTCTCTGTCACATCTGTCTTGATAATGCCAACTTCAACTGGGGAGCCTCCGAAATGTCCACTTGCTTCCTCAGTTAAGGATTCCCCAGCACTGTAGTGGACGGGGCCCTCAACCGGGTCCAATGTATCTCCTGCGTTTTGGTCCTCAGCCCCTCTCTTCCCTCCCACAACAGTGATAGGGTCCCCTTACTATCCAAACAGCATCCACATCCATAGGACCATTAGCCACCACCTCCAGCAGGATGCCACAATCAGACACATGTTTCCCATTCCCTTCCTTGTCAGACTTCCGCAAGGACCATTACCTCCAGGACCCCTTGGTCCACTCCTCCATCATTCCCAATAACTTCCCGCCCCCTCCCACAGCCTCATGGCACCTTCCCCCACACATCTGGCTGTTCATTTCCTTCCTCCTCAGTATCCAAGGACCTAACACGTGAAGCAGCGCTTAACCTGCACTTCACTCAATCTATTCTACCGCATTCGCTGCTCAGAATGTGGTCTCCTCCACATTGGGGAAATGAAATGCAGACTGGGTGACCGCTTTGCAGGACACCTATGTTCTGTCAGCAAAAATGACCCAAATCTTCCAGTTGCCTGCCACTTCAACACACCACTGTTTTCCCTGGCCAGCACCTGTGTCTCAGGCTTGCTGCAGTGTTCCAGCGAAGCTCAGCACAAGCTGGAAGAACCACACCTCATTTTCATCTCGGGACCCTGCAGCTTTCTGGACTTAATATTGAGGTCAACAGTCTTAGGGCTTGGGGGCACGTCCTTAGCCCAACTCCGGTACAGCAGAACTTGTCATCACATGGCCTGCTACCACATACAACCCATTTAAGCAACTAATAGGGCCCACTAGCAGCTACTCAATCCCTAGATTGACCTGTAACCACCCCTTTGCCCCTCCAGTTGTTTTTCTCTATCTTTGAGCTCTACCTGCACCTATCTTTTACTCTCCCTGTCCTTCCTGCACCCCATTTTCCGTATAAATATCAACCTTTTTGTAGCTACCGTCAGTCCTGAAGAAGGGTTAACTCTGATTTCTCTCCACAAGTGCTGCCAGACCAACTGAATTTTTCCACCAATTTCTGTTTTTTTTATGTTTCTGATTTCCAGCAAGTTTTGTAATATTGTTCCTAAATTATTAGTGAATCTGTGAAAAATAAAAGTACCCTGTCTCCTTGCAGCACATGCAGACTTTTCAAATACAGCCATTTATTGTTTTTTGTCATTTATATAAATGATTTGGATGTGAACACAGGAGGTACGGTTAGTAACTTAACAGATGAAACCAAAATTGGAGGTGTAGGTGGACAGCGAAGAAGGTTACCTCAGAGTACAACAGGATCTTGATCAGATGGGCCAAGGAGTGGCAGATGGAGTTTAATTTAGATAAATAAGAGGTGCTGCATTTTTTTGGAAAGGCAAACCAGGGTAGGATTTATATACTTAATAGTAAAGTCCTGGGGGGTGTTGCTGAACAAAGAGACTTTGGAGTGCCGGTTCATAGTTCCTTGAAAGTGGAGTCGCAGGTAGGCAGGATAGTGAAGAAGGCATTTGGTACGCTTGCCTTTATTGGTCAGTGCACTGAATATAGGAGTTAGGAGATCATTGTTGCGGCTGTACAGGACATTGGTTAGGCCACTTTTGGAATGCTGCATGCAATTCTGATCTCCTTGCTGTAGGAAGGATGTTGTGAAACTTGGAGATAGCAAGAACTGCTGTGGTTGGTTCGCTCACCAAGCTGGTCCATTAGTTTACAGACGTTTAACTACCCTGCTGGATAACATCATCAGTGCAGCCTCCGATGAAGCATTGTTGTGTTTTCCCGCCTGGTATTTAAACTCTGGGGTCCATTGAATTTGGAATTGAAAGTCTTGGAAGAAGTGGAGGGCATGGGTAATGTTCCAAATGACGGTGGGGTGTTCCTGAGCCGGGGGAAAGGGCAGAGTCAAGGTAAGCGGAGATGAGTTCAGTGGGGCAGGAGCAGGAGATTGAACAGTTCATCAAGTTTGCCAACACCTTTTCAGCTCAATCTCAAATTCACCTGGACTATCTCTGATACCTCCCTCCCCTTCCTGGACCCCTCCATCTCTGTCTCTGGTAACGGTCTCTGCACAGACATCTATTTCAAACCCACCCATTTCCATAGCTACATGGACTACACCTCTTCTCACCCACCCTCCTGCAAGAATGCGATCCCCCTACTCCCAATTCCTCTGCCTCCACTGCATCTTCTCCCAAGATGGAGTGTTCCACTCTCAGACATCCCAGATGTCCTCCTACTTCAAGGAACGTAACTACCCCTGCCCCCATTGATCCACAATATGCTCAACCACATCTCTTGCATTTCCACCCTCAAACACCCTTTTCCACCCCCCCAACAAAAATAAAGACAGAATCCCCCTTGTCCTCACATATCATTCCCAACATACTCCGCATCCAGTGTATCATCCTCTACCATGTTTGCCACCTACAATCCGACCCCACCACCAAAGAGATATTTCCCTCCCCACCCCGATCTGCCTTTCATAGGGACCGCTCACTCCACGACACGCTTGTCCCTTCAGGGGTTCACCTGTACATCCTCCAACCTGGCCAACTGTATCCGTTGCTCTCCATGTGGCCTCCTGTACATCGGTGAGACCAAGCACAGACTCAGTGACCGATTCACGGAGCATCTGCACTCGGTACACTATAACCAACAACACCTTCCGGTTACCAACCATTTTAACTCTTCCTCCCACTCCATGGGTGACAGGTCCATCCTGGGCCTCCTCCAGTGTCACAATGACACCACCTGCAAACTGGAGGAGCGACACCTCATATTTCACCTCGGGAGCCTACAGCCCGATGGCCTGAACATAGAATTCACCAGTTTTAAAATCTCCCCACCCCTGGCCTCATCCAATGTCCAACCCTCCCTCTCATCCCCACCTCCTCGTCCTACATAACCTGTGCATTTTCTTTCCCACCTATCTGTCCCACCCTTCTTGCCGACGAATCCCCACCATCCACCTATCACAATCCCACCTACCTTTCTTCAGCCCCATCCCTCCACCCTGTATTTATTTCCCAGCTCCTTACCCGTTCCCCAGACCTGATAAGGATCCTGACCTAAAATGTCGACTTTCCTGCTCCTCTGATGCTGCCTGGCCTGCTGTGTTCCTCCAGCTCCATGCTGTATTAATGCTGTGAAACCTGAAAGGGTTCAGAAAAGATTTACAGGGATATTGCCAGGGCTGGAGGGTTTGAGCTGTAGGGAGAGGCTGAATAGGCTGAGTCTCTTTTCACTAGAGTGTCGGAGGCTGAGGCATGATCTTTATTGAGGTTTATAATTCATGAGCAGCATGGATAGAGTTAATTGATAAGGTCTTTTCCCTGGAGTAGGGGCGTACAAAACTACAATCCATAGAATTGAGGTAAGAGGGGAAAGATTTAAAAGGGACCTAAGGGGCAACTTTTTCACACAGAGGGTGATAAGTGTATGGAACGAGCTGCCAGAGGAAGTGGTGGAAGATGGTACAAAAAGGCATCTGGAAGGGTATATGAATAGGAAGGGTTTAAAGGGATATGGGTCAAATGCTGGCAAATGGGACTAGATTAATTTGGGAGATATGGTCAGCATAGATGAGTTGGACTGAAGGATCTGTTTCCATGTTGTACAGCTGTATAATTCTATGACTTAAGGGTGAGGATCCCTTTTTGTTTTAAGTTTGTGACCCTAATTTTAGCATTACCTCAGTGACAAAAGTATTTTGTTGGCTTCCAAATGGTATGCGACATTCTAGGGATCTGTAAGTGACCAAAGTATATCATCCAAAGGAATATAAATCACTGAGATAGTAAGACTGCAGATGCTGGAGTCAGAAATAAGTGTGGAGATGGACGAACACTGCGAGCCAGGCAGCATCAGAGGAGCAGGAAAATTGGGTCCCGACCCGAAACGTCAGCTTTCCTGCTCCTCAGATGCTGCCTGACCTGCTGTGTTCCTCCAGCTCCACACTTTGTTACCTCATCCAAGGGAATGTTGGCTAAACGTATGAGGAAGGAAGGAATGGAGGTTATAGTGATAGTCTGAGATGAAATGAGTCAGCAGGAAACACAGTTGGAGTCTAAAACCAGGCTGAATGGCCTGTCCCTGTGCTACATAATTCTTGGGAAAAATGTAAACTCTTTCTTATTCCTAAACTTAAACACACCCGTTTGCTAATCCTCAAAACTGCTTGTCCGTATGCTTTGCATCCTTCTATCTCTAAGAGACGAATGGGAATGCAGCCTCAGAAGCAAACAAGTGGAGTTAAGGTCACACCAGATCAGCTATGATCTTATTGATAGGAGCAGCAAATCTCGGGGACCAAATGGCCTGTTTCTGCTTCACTTTCTTATGTTTCATCAAGCAACCACCCCCTTCCCCCACCCTCAGAATTTTATGTTTCAGTAAGGTTATCGCTTATTCTTTTAAAGTCCAGTGAATATACAATCAACATGTTCTCTTGACTCATTATGAAAACATGCACGGAGAAAACACCAAAGTTTGTGGGCAGGTGGTTCTGGCCCTGATGAGACCTTTTGGGCTTTAATTTCCAGGCACTGTTTTAAAAGGCACCTGGATAGTGCTTCGCTCTTTCCAACCCAGGAGCATATGCCAGCTGTTGTTTATCACCTCCAACCATGGTGATGTCAGAGACCAGGTTAAAAAGAAACATCGCTGCTCTGGAGTGATGTGTCCCTGGGGGTTCTTCCAAAAGCTGGCCAGGACAGAAAGGGAGTTGCCATTATAAAAGCAGCTTCGACAGAGGTGGCTGCAGAACTCAGTGCCCATGGGCAATACAAGAGAATCTGACTCCTGCAAGAAGGTGAATGATCTGCTGCACTCCACCAGGGTATGTGCCACTGACTGTACAATGCCACATGCTCCTATGAGTGCGAGTTAGCATTGTAAGGTTGCTGCTTCAGTGGACTGTCGTAGTAGAGGCTGGGTGTCATGCATCTCTGTCGGATGTCTCATGTGCAACCAATGTCTGTTACTTCATTGCAGCTGCAATACAGCACTGTGGCCATCACAGTGGTACTGCCTCTCACACAACTGCCAGGGTTCACTCTTGTAACATCAAAGGAACTGCTACGCTTAGCAGCTCATGTACCTGACCTATCATTCATCACACTGGTGGAACTTGCACATCGGATAGCTTCTCTCCAAAGGCTTGCTTGGAACAATGACACCACCATAGAATACAGCTTTGGGGTGAACACATCATGGGTATCACAGGCAGAGGTGTCATAACATACTTCATTAATTTGCATCACCTTCAGTTTTTTGATGACACTAAACCATCTAATTTTACGATAGATGGATATCAATGTCAAAGTAGCCATGTACCCATCTTAACATCAATTCATGCTTTTCTTTTCTTTTCAGGAGAAAAAACATACACAATAAATGCAAACGTGCACATGCCTGATTTAATGCATTTTATCCACTTTGAGGAGCAGACCATTGAGCTTACAGCAAAGCAAGGAGAATGTGCCTGAGAAATCCAATCTGCACATCAGACTCAAACCTTGGGTAAGGGTCAGCCATTTCTGATGAAGGGTCTAGGCCCGAAACGTCAAGCTTTCCTGGTCCTATGATGCTGCTTGGCCTGCTGTGTTCATCCAGCTCCACACCTTGCTATCTCGGATTCTCCAGCATCTGGAGTTCCTATTATCTCTTATCCTTGGGTAAGGGTGGTGGTTTGTGACACTAACAAGTCTTTGCTTTTCTATGCAACCTCTGTTTCCCACTCCCAAGAAAGGATTAAAACAACATGAAACAGCAGACTTCAGGCCCGTCTTTACCAATCTTATAAACCAGGACTTCATAGCGGAACAGTCATGAGCTTTGGGGGATGGACCATCAAAGCCTACCTCTTCTCCCTTCACTGGCAGAGACAGATTCCCCTTAGTTGCTAATCTGTCTGGAGTAGTGTCAGGCTCACATTGTGGTGAGCACAGCACTGACAAGAATACAGGAGAGAAAAACAGTCGAGCTCTCTGATACACTGAGGCCTGCTAAAGAACAGGCTCCAGATGAGCCCAGGATAGATAATGAGCCTCCAGGCCCAGACATTAATGATCTAACCAAGGTGTAGAGGTAAGCAGCAAATGTTGCTGGAAATCATGCACAGTCTGGAGCGAAGGGCAGAGGAGTGGTGTCCAGATTCTGTCTAATGTCCTGGTTCTGACAAGCCTGGAAGGAATGCATGGCAGCTGCTACGGAATTCCAGGCCCAGCCTGGATATGTTCAGGGACCTTCACTCTATTGCTTGAGAAAATGATGTATTCATTCACTAGTGAGGTAAGATAGATCTGAAGGGCCTTGACCTTCTCCCATTGTGCACTGACAGGGCAAAGGAGAGACAGACAGCTGCCCAAGTATTGTCAATTTGCAACAGACCAGAGAGGTGGCTTGCTGCATCACCTGTCTTCCGCCAGGGACCTACACATTTCCATCGGCTCAGACTTGGAGACTGCACCAGAACCAGTGCAGGAGACCCCCCCCATAAGGTCAGAGCTGTCTTGTCCCAGGATCATTGGAGGATGCCTGTCAATGCAATCTGAGGCCAGTGGGTAAAGTAGCCAGCAGGCTTCCTGAAGCTTAGCTGCGGCTGTCAAGCTGTCACCAAAACATAGCAATGGGGAAAGAAAGATTAAACAGCATTGAAATCAGTCTGGGTGCACAGATGTCAAACCACTGTACAACCTGTCTCTTGATACAAAGTGAGATAACATGTTGTGGAGCCGGATGAACACAGCAGGCCAAGCAGCATCAGAGGAGCAGGAAAGCTGACGTTTCGAGTCGAGACCCTTCTTCAGATATTCTCCAGCATCGGCAGTTCCTACTATCTCTTGATACAAAGTCTTTTCTTTGTAATGTCTGTCCCATGATCTCTTTCAATATTTTAAGCCTTCTATTTGTTTACTTTGCAGGTTATCCTGATGGGCGCTGATCACTCACACTCGTACATGCACATTGTGTGGAACAGTACAAGGAGCCCGAGGCTGTCATTATCTACTGCCTTCTGTGAAAAACATTACCTCTGGAAAGGGGGAACTTAAACTAGATGACTGAGTTTGAGGAGCTAATCAGCATATTTTAACTCTTCTAGATCTTTGTAATCGATGGAAGTCTCTTGAAAACTTAGGTTTGCTTCCTATAAATGCAGCCCCTACCCATGTAATCCTGCATAACTCCTCAGTTATGCTCTGGTTCTTCAGAATACTCATCATTAGGATCAACTCCCTCAACATCTCTATTGGACCCTCTTGTCTGAGGAATTTGTGGTTGGTACACATACCCCTCTTCTAAGCTCTCACTGTGTCATTTAGCTGGGATATACAGGATGTAGCAAGCAGCTATTAATTCGGAGACGAGTGAGTATTGGAGTGTTCCTTCCAATGGTTCAGGCAATGGAAGCTCATATTCTGAAGACCAGTTATGTTCAATGATTGCCCTTGTTGGACGTGTGGATAGAATTTTAATAGTGTTTGGTATCTGTCTGAGAGTTTCGCACTGGGGTCATTAGACATGCCACTCCCCCTTGTCACTAGAGCCAGCCCTGGAGATAATAGGGGAGCAAACAATTGTGGAACCTGGGAATTGTGCAGAATGCAAGTGTTGCAACAGCTCCCTGGATAGTAGCAACATACGTGCAGGAATTGCTGGACTTTGAGGAGGTTTTCAGGAATCTGGCTGATGAAGGCCACTTGTGTACACTCAGTAGGTCCTGGTACCTGAGGGAATACAGCAATATATGCAAATCCAATAGCTTGGTCACCTTGGTTGTCTGGGTCCACGATGAACTGGACAAACTGCAATGCTTCCCTGTAAAGGGCATCAGTGAACTCAAAAACACACTCGTGGGCTGCTGATTGGGAGCTGCCACAGATGTAGCTTGCAGCTCACCACCACCTTCCTAAGAGCATCATTTAGGGATGGGCAATAAATGCTGGCCAGCCAGCAATGTCCACGTCCCACATGAGAATAAAAAAAAATTCTGAATTGAGAGTTGAGGTTTTCTGGTGGATTGCATGTTCAGTGCCACTACGATCTTCAGTGACACAGTCATAGCACTGCTTCCCAAGCTGTGTGACTGCACATTGGCCTGCAGTAGGTGGCAATATAGGTGACAGCCCGCCTAAGCAACTGAAGACATCTCCACCACTGACTTTCACTCCTCTGCAGAGCGAAAGGAGCTACTATGCGATCAGCAAACACTATCTTAGCACATTGTTCAGCAGTGCTGATGGTTCTGATTTCTGTCTTCAGATGCTGCTTGCTGAACCACAGTTGCAGCCTCTGTCTGTGGATGGTGCTGGACACTCCTTTTTTCTCCTCCTCCTTGGCCTCACCAATGCTAGAACAGTTGTAGGGTTTTGTTGCTGAAACATCTGTCATTGGAAATACTACTCATGTGCTCATCTGTATGGGGTGAGGCGCAACCTGTCTGGTTCCTCATTCCTCGGTCATGTGCAAGATCTTTGTGGCCTGGATCTTTACATTGCTCTCCATGCATGTAGCAATTTACCCAAATCTGACTGTTACTGGCTTTCGCCATCCCTGCATTACAGTTCTACAACCTTGGAACGTACAAGCTGCGTAAACGGCTTCGTTCCCATGTTCTTGTTTTTCAGGTATCTCAGCCTGTGAATGCTCCTGCAAGCCTGCATATGGAATATAACACACTGCACCATTGTCAGCACTGTTGGAGAGTCTTGAGTGCCCTTCTCCTCAGACTTAAATTAATCAATAAGACACAGTTAGCATGTCAGTGTTTGTAGCTGTAGGAGCCTTTGTTCTGTAGTGAGTGTTCTGCTCAGTGCTAAGCCCTTAACAGATTCCGTGTGCAGTAGTATTTAACACTTTCTACTTCAGTTGCTTCAGTTAGAACATAGAACATAGAACGGTACAGCAAAGTACAGGCCCTTCGGCCCACGATGTTGTGCTGACCTATTATCCTACTCTAAGATCAAACTAACCTGCATACCCTACATTTTACTATCATCCATGTGCCTATCCAAGAGTCACTTAAATGTCCCTAATGTATCTGACTCCACTACCACTGCTGGCAGCACATTCCACACACCCACCACTCTCTGTGTAAAGAACCTACCTCGGGCATCTCCCCTATACCTTCCTCCAATCAACTTAAAATTATGCCCCCTCATAATAGTCATTTCCACCCTGGGAAAAAGTCTCTGGCTATCCACTCTATCTATGTCTTTCATCATCTTGTACACCTCTATCAAGTCACCTCTCATCCTTCTTCGCTTCAATGAAAAAACCCCACCTCCCTCAGCCTTTCCTCATAAGACCTGCCCTCCAGTCCAGGCAGCATCCTGGTAGATCTCATCTGCACCCTCTCTAAAGCTTCCACATCTTTCCTGTAATGAGGCAACCAGAATTGAACACAATATTCCAAGTGTTGTCTAACCAGGGTTTTATAGAGCTGCAGCATAACCTCGCAGCTCTTAAACTCAATCCCCCTGCCAATAAAAGCTAACACACCATACCGCTTCTTAACAACCCTATCAACTTAGGTGGCAACTTTGAGGGATCTGTGGACATGGATCCCAGGATCCCTGTGTTCCTCCACACTGCCAAGAATTCTGCCATTAACCCTGTATTCTGCATTCAAATTCGACCTTCGAAAATGAATCACTTCACACTTTTCCTGGTTGAACTCCTCTGCCACTTCTTTGCCCAGCTTTGCATCCTGTCAATGTCCCATTGCAACCTACAACAGCCCTCCACGCTATCCACAACTCCACCAACCTTCATGTCATCGGCAAACTTACTAACCCACCCTTCCATTTCCTCATCCAAGTCATTTATGAAGATCACAAAAAGCAGAGGTCCCAGAAGAGATTCCTGCAGAACATCACTGGTCACCGAGCTCCAGGCTGAAAACTTTCCATCTACTACCACCCTCTGTCTTCTATTGGACAGCCAATTCTGTATCCGGACAGCCAAATTTCCCTGAATCCCATGCCTCCTTACTTTCTGAATGAGCCTACCATGTGGAACCTTATCAAACGCCTTGTTAAAATCCATATACACCACGTCCACTGCTTAACCTTCATCAATGTGTTTTGTCACATCCTCAAAGAATTCAATAAGGCCTGTGAGGCATGACTATATAACTATAGTGTTATAGTTATGACACTATAACTGTCCCACATCACTGTAGGTGGTCCTCTTCCATTCTCTGGTGTTGTCTGTCCATTTCCTTTCTTGTTAACCCTCCTCTACTTGAACCTTTGGAGTTCAACCCCCTTTTGAGTTGAACCCTGCTTACATTGCCCAATTACATTTGTTGCTGTCAGCCAGCATGGCTGCCTTGCTTATGCAGGCTTGTTGACCTGGTCAGGCTTCACACCCTTACACTGTATGTGTCTCACAACAACAACAAGTAAGGCCGCATGTGACTGAGACTTCTCGGGAGCTGATAAACATGGTCAGTCTTCACCCTTTACAGAGTAAGCTTTTGCACAAAGAAATGGCTTTGTCTGTGATCATGTTTCCCATTGTTGCCAAAAAAACATTGTTACTAGAGCTGCACTTATCCTTTGTTAACGGTCATGGTAAATGGGGAATATGCCAGGCCATGAAGTTAGATTGTGTTTGAATGCAATTTTCCTGCTGATGGTCCACATTATCTAACGAGTGCTCAGGGGTGAATTAGTAGATGTGCTCAAAATCTATTCCATTTAACAACTTGGTAGTGCCACACAACATAACCACGAGTATCCTCAATGTGAATAAGGGATTCTGTTTCTGCAAGGACTGCACAGTGGTCACTCCTACTGATACTGTCATTAGATGCATCTGCTACAGGTAGATTTGAGTGGACAAGATCCCTCTTGTTGGATTCCCTCACCCTTACAGCAGCTAACCAGTTAAGTTCTTTAGGACCTTACCAACTCATTCAGTACTGGAGCTGATGAGCTACCCTTGGTGATGGACATTGAATCTCCACCCAGATTATTTTCTGTGTCCTTCCTTCAATTGGCATTCAATGTTAAAAGGAGCTGATTGATCAGCTGAGTGGCAGAAGGTAGTAATCAATGGGAGTTCTCCTTTCCCATGTTTGACTCGATGCCTTCAGACACTGTGGGGTCCAGAGTCAATGTTGAGCTCTCCTTCCTGACAATATATCAGTGTGCTACCACTTCTAGTGGGTCTGTCCTGTCTGTGGGACAGTTCTTGTGGGAAACAGGTGAAAATGACCCATTATCCTAAATCTATTTTCTGTTAGTTAACTAAACTTCTATATTACTCTAAAACAATGAGGGTATGTTTTATCCATGATAGTTCATTAGCAAGTAAGAGGGGAGTTTAGAAGGAAATATAGGTGATAGCACCAGGATGAAATACATCTGCAGCAAGACCTGCTCTGTTTTCTGTCTTCCATTTGCTGTATAGTGCAAAAAAGACATAGTTTCCTTTCTCCTCTTGAGAGAAATTATGTCCACAACATTGATCTTCAAGGAACCACATACAGAATGTTTAAAGTGATTTTCTCATTAAAATGTATAGCTCAAGTTGTTCAGTTCATTAAATTTAGCCAATAAATCAACAGTAGCCCCTTCTAAACTTCCAGATCCATGACATTGAAACAGAACAGAGCAAGAAATGAAAAATATAACTTTAAGTGAGACAGTGCTTCTGAGAGTCGACTGCTACAGTTCACCAAGCTATAGATTGCACTTTTGACATTACAAGGGCACACCAATATTTTGTTTTCATATTGTAGATGGGAGAAGTTAGATATAAACCCCCCCGCACCCCGCACAGGCCTTTATAACAGATTACCTTGACAATGTATCTTTTAAGATTCATCTGAAGTGTGATGACTTTAAAGGCAAAATTGTTTATTACTGAATGTTATCCTCTGCTTTGGTTGAAATAGATCAGGATTACATGAAAGGCAGAGTTGCGGTGATCCCAGTGTGTGCTAAGGAATGGAAAATCTCCGCTTGGATGTTTCATCTTTGGGAGCTGGTACAGTGACAGTTTTTATATAAAGAATAGGCAATCTGTAACAGTGTAAAGTAGGTCAGGAATATTTAATGTTTTCTAGCAGTGTTGACCACCCTGGTGCATCTTTCCTTAACCAATCTTCACATTCAGGAGGGACTAACACCTAATCACCTGAAGAAAGCCAAGTTGATGTTCTTCTATATCCGTTACCCCAGCTCAGCCACATTGAAAACGTACTTCCCAGATGTCAAGGTAAGCAAATTAAAATTATCACTTATTCTTGACAGCAATTAAGGGGCAAGGAATGTGTACTTGAGACAAGATAAGGCGTGTGTTCCAGTAAGGGGGTGTGTAGCTATATGTTAAGGAGAGTCTTTACAGTAGTGCAGTGGATTAGAATACCCATGCAAGGTTCTTGGTGGCCTGTGAGGCAGTTTGGAGGCCTGTCAGCTCTGTGCTGGAAGCGGGCAGCAATAGGTGGCATGGTGGCTCAGTGGCTAGCACTGCTGCCTCACAGTGCCAGGGACCTGAGTTTGATTCCACCCTTGGGTGACTGCCTGTGTGGAGTTGGCACATTCTCCCCATGTCTGCATGGGTTTCCTTCGGGTGCTCTGGTTTCCTCCCACAGTCCAAAGATGTGCAGGTTAGGTGGTTAGACCGTGCTAAATTGCCTGTAGAGTTCAGGGATGTGTAGATTAGGTGGGTTATAGGGGGATGGGTCTGAGTGGGATACTCTGAGGGTCGGTGTGGACTTGTTGGGCCAAGGGCCTGTCTCCATTCTGTTGGGATTTGGTGATGATTGATTAAAATCTCGACTTATTCTGACATTGGCACCTGTTTAAAAAAAATTGAAGGTTACAGCTTTCAAGAGAACAGGCTCTTGGATAAATGAGACATATATCCTTAATAAGAAAACTTTTTCAGAAGCGTAGAATCCCTACAGTGTGGAAAGAGACCATTTGGCCCATCAAGTCTGCACTGACCCTCCAAAGACCATCCCATTACCCCTACCCTATCCTTGTAACCCCACATTTCCCATGGCTAATCCACCCAACCCACACACTACAGGATAATTTAGCATGGCCAATCCACCTAACCTGCACATCTTTGCACTGTGGGAGGAAACTAGAATACCTGGAGGAAATCTATGCAGACACGGAGAGAATGTGCAAACTCCACACAGAGAGTCACCTGAGGCTTGATTTGAACCTGGTCCCCTGGTTATGTGAGGCAGCAGCGTTAACCACTGAGCCACCATGGAAATCCTACAGAACATTGAGCTGGTTCGCAAAACAGCAGAACACATGTTATGAAAATAACTATGCACAAACTGTTTGATCCTACTGTCTTAGTCCAGCAATCTCTTCCTTTTGGTCTTCTATGACTCGTATCCCTGTTTTTGTGCATCACTGACCCCTGTTGAGGTCACTCTTGGGTCACGTAGTGAACTTGCTTCCCTTACTCATTCTTGCAATTCAGCGTGAGAGAGTCTTCAGGAACAATGGTAAGCTAATCCCGGATGTCTAATTCAATTCCATCACGGCTGTTTTACCTCTCTACAGCTTTAGAATGCAGAGGAGCATTCAGTGCCTGTACTTCCCAGTAAAAGCACTTCACTTCGTGGAGATTTTTCAGTCTAAAGCATTTCTTTCCCACTCACTTCGTAACTGGCACAACAAACAGCTACAAATATTTTTTTCAGCTGGGGATAGCACTGGTCCCACAATCGATAAATTGTTTACCATCAGCCAATCAGGGCTTGCACATAAGAATAGAGGGAGACCATTCAGCCCTCGAGCTTATTGCATGTTCAGTTAGATCATGGTTGAGCTGTATGTTGACTGCCTTGGTTGCATTTCCATAACAGTTCCAGGTTTTTGTAAATATTAATGACAGGCTGATAAGTTATATGGAATGTACAAGGCAGAAAGGGGCCAGCTAGCCCATGCCAATGCCTCTCCATACAGGTCTTTTCCCATTCCTCTTATTTTAACCCTATCAGAATAACCTTCATAAACAGTATAGCTGAAACTTTCCTTTGCTAAGTGGAAAAGGGTTGAAGTTTAAAATGGCCTAGTCTTCAGTTGAGAGGTGAACAGAAGCTGACAGCTGAACAGGCAGTTTAACAAGAGAGTGATCAGTGACCCGAGCACAAACTCATCCCTTAATCTTCTGAGAGTATCTCCCAGGAAAGACACAGATCTGCTCACTCACCCATGAATATTGTGTTTTCTCTGAAGTGCATGGCAGTATTTGCACTCTTCAACTACTTGTTAACCCATGTATGAGGTCAGTCCAACCAACTTGACCAGACCATGACGGTACCTTCAAAATGGCTCAGAGAAGATGCCCAATATCAAAGCAGAGATGTACTGCTGAGGCTGTATAAGAGTCTGGTCAGACCACATTTGAAATATTGTGAGCAGTTTTGGGCTCTGTATCTAAGAAAAGTGCCGGCCTTGGAGAGAGTGTGTAGGAGGTTTACCAGAATGAACCCAGGGATGAAGGGCTTGTCATATGAGGGGAGATTGGGGACCCTGCATCTGTACTCAATGGAGTTCAGAAGGATGAGGGGGAATCTGATTGAAACTTAGAGAATCCTGGGAAGCCTGGATATATGAAGAAGATGTTTCCACTGGTAGCAGAGATTGGGATCCAAGGGAACACGCTCAGAGTGAAGAGACAACCCTTTAAAACTGAAGAGAGGAGCATTTCTTCAGCAGATGGTTGTTAATCTGTAGAACTCATTGCTGCAGAGGCTTGGAGTGTAGGTTCATAGATCCTTGAAAGTGGAGTCGCAGGTAGTGAAGAAGGTGTTTGGTCTGCTTCCCTTTATTGGTCAGTGCATTGAGTATAGGAGTTGAGAGGTCATGTTGCGGCTGTCGGGACATTGGTTAGACCACTTTTGGAATATTGTGTTCAATTCTGGTTGCCCTACTTTGGGAAGATGTTGTGAAACTTCAAAGGGTTCAGTAAAGATTTACAAGGATATTGCCAGGCTTGGAGGGTTTGTGCTATAGGGAGAGGCTGAATAGGCTGGGGATATTTTCCCTGGAGTATCGAAGGCTGAGGGTGACGTTATACAGGTTTATAAAATCATGAGGAGCATGGAGAGGTTGAATAGACAAGGTCTTTTTCCCAGGGTAGGGGAGTCCAAAACTAGAGGGCATAGGTTTAAAGTGAGAGGGGAAAGATTTTATAGGGACCTTAGGGACAACATTTTCACACAGAAGGTGGTGCGTGCATAGAATAAGCTGCCAGTGGAAGTGGTGGAGGCTGGTGCAATATTTAAAAGGCATCTGGATGGGTATATGAATAGGAAGGGTTTAGAGGGTTCAAATGCTGGCAAATGGGATGAGTTGGACCAAAGGGTCTGTTTCCAGGCTGTACAGCTCTGTGACTGTATGGCTGTGGGGGCCAAGTCATTGAGTGTACTTAAGACAGAGATAGATGTGTTCTTGATTTGTAGGGGAATCAAGGGTTACGGAGAGAAGGCATAAAATGGGGTTGAGAAACATATTAGCTATTAGCGAATGGTGGAGCAAATTAGGCCAAATAGCCTAATTCTGCTGCTACATATTATGGTCTTATTCTCATCAACCATTCTCTACAGTGTATTCACATCCTTCCTAAAGTGTGGTGCTCAGAACTGTACACAACACTCCAGCTGCTCCGGTTAGAGCATTCCCTCAACATTGCAGCCTGAACAGTAACAACCACAGACAGTCAGGATTACTCCAGCAGTTTCAGTTTTCCCATTTCTTGTGTGAAATTGTTTACTTATCACAGGCATTATTAAAATAGATGATCAGAAAATGTTTATTTTCTGTTTGAGGGACTTTGTGTGCAACGTTATTATGCTTTTTCTACAATAGTGACTTAATAAAAGGGAACTCCAGCAATGTAAGTCATTCTTTTATCACCAGTTTCCTGTATGTCTGTTATAGCCCATAGCCTGTTCAAAAAACAGCTCTTCAAAATCCCAAACGCACATGTACAGAGATCCTGAATTTACTGGTTATTACATTTTCCAAGCTAAATCTGAAAAATCATTTAAGGTAACTGGGTGAGAGCCTTCTTGTTGTTCTTAGCTTGATTGTTTTAATTACAATTTTACAGTGAGTCAGC
>JAHRHZ010000133.1:68550523-68574164 GCA_024137785.1 Ginglymostoma cirratum
TTCGGGCCTAAACCCTTCATCAGAAATGAAGATTTCTGATGAAGGGTTTAGGCCCGAAACGTCAAGTTTTCCTGCTGCTATGATGCTGCTTGACCTGCTGTGTTCATCCAGCCCCATGCTTGTTATCTTGGATTCTCCAGCATCTGCAGTACCTTTTATCTTCTGAAGTCTAGTTGTTGTTGCACTGTAGGAAATGCAGCAGCCAACATAACCCTAGTAATGTCCCACAAACAACACTTTGTTAATAACTGAATAATCTGTTTAATTGATGTTGGTTGAAGGTTAATTCTTTACCAGGACAGTTGGGATAACATCTTTGCTCATAGAATCATGTGGTTTTTGCAGCACCAAAACCATTCAAACTTAAAAGAGCTGGAATTCATGTTTGACATGACCTACCTCGCACTGTACTCCATCTCACCCAATCTGAATATCCTTTTATTCCTCCCTTTCTCATGTACTCCACTGGACTGGGCAGATGACTGATGGGGGGAAAGCCTATGATACTTGGAAATGGGCATCCAGCGCCCCTGTTTTGAAGTATAACAGATGAGTATATCTCATTTGCCAGGTTTACTTTCTGGGTGGATCACAAAAAGATATCATGATTAGCAGTGCTGCACTCACTCAGTATGGTGCTGGGATGGTAGTCTAGCTTGATGTCTCTGGAGTTGGTCTTGAACCCACAACCTTCTGATTCAGAAGAAAGACTGTTGCCAATCGAGCCATGGCTGAAACCATTAGCAATACTGTAAATGGCTAGCTTATCACTGTGCAAGACCAGGGGAAGGGGAAGCTAGAAGCCCGACAACACTCTAGTAACAGCAGTTCACCAATTTTAGTGATACCCCTCATGGCTGGGTAGTCAGCCCCCCATCAGTGTCCCACATCATGTGCAAAGATTACATGTTTTGGGCAAGATATTAGAGGAGTCTGGGTCACAAGGAAGCAGAGAAGAATCTTCCACAATCAGAAAACATCTGTCTGTGGGCTCCTATTAGAAAATGACATAAAAGGATCAAAAAGCAAAGAACGCTTTACAATTCACCGTAACTTGAAATTTGAAACAAAGCAGTGCTGTGCTTTCCGTTTCTGAAGTTCTCAGGCAGCCACAACTTTCTATCAAGCTATTTCAGGCATCAGCGCAAATATCTTGTATGTATGGAGCCCACAACCCATAGCATTCACATTTCTGTGGTCTCAGGGCCCTGTACACTCGAGATATTTGTGGTGTTTTCTGAAATAAGCAAACAGTGCTGGTGAGATGGGTGAAAAATCTGCAATTTGTGTTTTGAGTGGGAAGTACTTCAGAATTAAGGTGAGTCATTTTTTAAAAATCTGGTGAAGTCTGAACTAGGCTGTACCCAGAGCATTGGTGGTAAACAATACTTACGTACAATTATTTTAAGATATATTGACTAATCTGTGCAATAATTCTTCAGACTTTGGCACTAGGCCCCAGATGTTAGCAAGGAGACTTAGTCACTGCTACAGGGGAAAGCGATGGCCTTGTGCTATTGTTACTAGACTAGTGATCCACAGACCCATGTAATGTTCTGGGGACTTTGGTTTGAATCTTACCACAGCAGATGATGGAATTTGAATTCAATTTTTCAAAACAAAATTGGAATTTCAAAGCAAATGGTGACTATGGTAAAAACCCATCAGCTTCACCAATGTTCTTCAGGGAAGCAAACAGCCATCCTTACCTGGTCTGGCCTATATGTGATTCTAGACCCACAGCAATGTGATTGACTTACAACCGTCCTCCCGAAATGGCCAAGCAAGCCACTCAGTTGAATCAACTGCTAGAAAGGAGAAAAGAAATGAAAACTGGATGGATCACCAGGCGTCAACCAAGGCACCAGAGACAACAGTGGCAGAAACAGTCTTGTCGGTCCTGCAAATTTCTTCTCACAAACATTTAGAGGTTTGAGCCAAAAGAGGGAGAACTGTCTCACAGACTAGTCAATCAACAACCTGACAAGGTCATACTCATGTACACCTTGCACACAACATCCCAAACAACACCATTCTGTCCTGACCCACCAGCAGGACAGATGCAGCAGAGGTGGTGGCACAGTGGTATACACTCAGAACACGGTTGCCTGAGGAGTCCTCAACATTGACTCCGAATCCACGAAGTTTCATGGCAACAAGTCAAACATGGGCAAGGAAATTTCCTGCTCATTACCATGTGCAATCTCCCTTGTCTCATCCTCATTAATCCTCATCCATGTTGATTAATACTTGGAAGATGCACTGAGGGTGGCAAGGGTGCAAAATATATTCTGGGTGGAGGACTACAATGTCAACCATCAAGATTGGCTTGGCAGCACCACCACTGTTTGGTTCCTAAAGGACATCGCTGCAGGACTGGATCTGTGGCATGTGAAGAGAAAACTAACAAGAGGGAAAAATACACTTGAAGTTATCATCACCAATCTGCCTGCTGTATACACATTTGTCCATGAAAATGTTTGTAAGAATGACCATCGCACAGTCCTTGTGGAAACAAAAAGTCCTGCCTTCACATTGAGAACATCCATCTTTGTCTTGTGTGGCACTATTGCTGTACTAAAAGGGAGAAACTTCAAACAGATCTAGAAATTCAATCCTGGGCATCCATGAGGTGTTTGTGTGCCATCAACAGTAGCCAAATTGTACTCCAACACAATGTGCAACCTTATCCCCCACTCAACCATTAGTATCAAGGCAGGCGATCAATCCTGATTCAATGAAGAGTGCAGGAGGGCATGCCAGGAACAGCACCAGGCAGAACTAAAATTGAGGTGTCAACCTGGTGAAGCTACCGAACAGGACTATCTGCATGCCAAACAACATAAGCAGTAAGTGATAAGAGCTAAGCGATCCTGGAGTCAACAGATCAGATCTAAGCTCTGCAGTCCTGCCACATCCAGTTATGAATGGTGGTGAACAATTAAACAACTCACTGGAAAAGGAGGCTCCACAAATATCCCCATCCCCAATGATGGAAGAGCCCAGCACATCAGTGCAAAAGATAAGGCTGAAGCATTTGCAGCAATCTTCAGCCGGAAGTGCCGAGTAGATGATCTATCTCGGTCTCCACCAGTGGTCCCCAGCATTACACATACGTCTTCAGCCAATTTGATTCAATCTACGTGATATCAAGAAACAGTCGGAGACACTGGATACTGCAGAGTTCATGGGCCCTGAAAATATTCCAGCAATAGTACTGAAGACTTGTGCTTCAAAACCTCCCACTCCCCAAGCCAAGCTGTTCTAGAGCATCCATAACCCTAGCATTTATCCAACGATGTGGAAAATTACCCAAGTTTGTCCTGTTCACACAAAGCAGGACAAATCTAAACTGGCCAATTGGCCCATCAGTCCACTCCCAATCATCAGTAAAGTAATGGAAGATGTCATCAACAGCGTTATCAAAGAGCAGTTGCTCAGCAATAACCTGCTCACTGACACCCAGTTTGGACGCCACCAGGGCCTTTCAGCTCCTGACCTCATTACATTTGGTCCAAAGTTGGAAAAATAGGCTGAATTGCATAGGTGAGTTGAAAGTGACCACATTTAAGCAAATGTGGATCAAGGAGCCCTCAAAAACTGGAATTAGTGGGAAATCTCTCCACTGGTTGGAGTCATGCCAGGCACAAAGGAAGATGGTTGTGGTTTATAGGGGTCAATCATCGCAGCTCCAGGCCATCTCTTCAGTTCTTCAGGGTAGTGTCCTAGGGCCAACGATCTTCAACTACTTCATCAATAACTTTCCCTCCATGAAAATGTCAGAAGTAGGGATGTTCATTGTGCAATCATCAATGTTCAGCACCATTTGTGACTCCCAGATACTGAAGCAATCCATGTCAGAATGTGACATTATCTAGATGATGTGAAAATTTACGCTGACAGGTGGCAAATAACATGAATGCTACCTAAGTACTAGCCAATGGCTGTTTCCAAGAAGACAGCATTTGTCATTGTCCCTTAATATTCAACGGTATTGCCATCACTGAAACTTACACTATCAAAATCCTGGGATTTATCATTGACAGAAACTGAATTGGACTTGTCACATAAGCACAGCTGCTACAAGAACAGGTCAGATGCTAGGAATCTTGCACTGAGTAACTCACCTCCTGACTTCCCAAAGCCTGTAAATCATCTACAAGGCGCAGTCAGGACTGAAATGGAATATTCCCAACTTGTCTGGACAGTGCAGCTCCAACAACACTCAAGAACCTCCTTTGTTCAATACCCCTCACAATAAATGATAAAATCTCCAGTTGTAAAGAAGGGTCACTGGACCGTAAATGTTAACTCTAATTTCTCTCATAGATTCTGCCAGATCTGCTGAGATTTTCCAGCAATTTCAGTTCTTGTTTTAGATTATTGACACGTTGGTTTTAATTTTCCAAAATTCTGTAGATTGGGGAGGATTCCATTAAGGTTGGGAAATACCAAATGTAATTCCTTTACTCAAAAGATAACAGAGATAGAAAGCAGGAAACTAGCATCTGACATAGGGAAGATGTTTGAAACTATTATTAAAGACATTATAGTGGGAAACTTAGTAAAATTCATAGTAAATCAGGCTAGATAAATGTCCTTTTGTGAAAGGGAAATTATGTTTAGCCAACTTATTGGAGTTCTTTGAGAAAGTAATATGTGCTGTGGTTAAAGTTGAACCGGTGGAAGTACTATACTTAGATTTACAGAAGGTATTTGATAAAGTACCATGTCAAAGGTTATGGTGGAAAATATAAGCTCATGGTATTAGGTATGATATGGTTGCTAAATTTCCTGATGACACAAAGATAGGTTGCAAAGTGAGTTGTGAAAAGTACATAAGGAGGCTGTAAAGGGATATGGATATGTTAAGTGAGTGGGAAAACATCTGGCAAGTGGAGTGCAGTGTGGGGAAAATATGAAATCATCCATTTTGGTATAATCATAGAATCCCCAGGGTGTGGAAGCAGGCTATTCAGTACATTGGGTCCACATTGATCCTCCAAACAGAATCCCACCCAGACCCACTCCCCAATTCTATTCTTGTAACCTTGCATTTCCCATGGCCAACTCACCCAGCCTGCAGGTCCCTGGACACTAAGGGCAATTTAGCATGGTCAATCCACCTAAGCTGCACACATTTGGACTAAAATATGTGAATGGTGATTGATTACAGAACTCTGAGATGAAGTGTAATCTGGGTATCCTAGTACATGAACTGCACAATGTTAGTTTTCAGATACAGCAAATAATAATGAAAGCTAATAGAATGTTATCATTTATTGCAAGAGGACTTTAATACAAAGTAGTGAGGTTATGCTTCTACAGGAAATTGGTGAGACCACATCTGAAGTGCTGAATACTGTATTAGCCTCCTCATTTAAGAATGTAAAAGCTAATATCTAGAGGCAGAGTTGGGGGAATGGTTGAGCAATATTACTTTGTGAGGATAGTGTTTCTGGGCTAGGCTTGTTTCTGCTGGAGTTTGGAAGAATAAGGTGCAACATGGTTGAAATGTAAGAATCTAAGGGATCTTGACAGTGTGCATGTGGAAAGGATATTTCTTGTTGTGGGAGAATAACAGGAGAATATAGAACTAGAGGTTACTTCTTAAAAACATTCAAGATCGAGATGAGGGGAACTTTTTTATGGTTGAGTACTTTGAAATGTCTTCCTCAAACAGTGATAGAGCCATCTATATATCATAATATAATGTATTAAAAGCAGAACTAGATCTTTTCTTAATAAGCAAAGGATGAAAGATTAACAGGGGTAGGCTGTGGTGGAGTGATCAGATCATCCAGGATCTTATTGAACATTGGAGCAGGCTTGCGGGGCCTAGTGATTTCTCCTGCTCCAACCTCAATGTGTGCCTCTCTGACTATTCAATAACAACCCTTTGTAGCATCTATGCCTTATATCAGCCCATACTCCTAATCACCACCTTTTGCTCTTACACCCTCATGCCAACTCGCACAATATCCACCATGGGCAGACCTCAGGGACCCATGCTGAAATTAAATATGATAATGTTGCGATCAATGTTAAAAACCCATTAACTACACTTAAATGTCTTCAACAACCAAATCCTTTATCGCAAGTATTTTGTTCATACCCCCATATCAAAGTCTTTGTAACCGCTTGGAGCTGTCAGTCAAAATGTGCGCTGACAAGCACCTGGCTGTGTTAAGTTTAGGTTGTGAAGTGAGCATGTAGCATGAACCCTGTTAAAAACTGCCCTCTGGGTTATGTACGTATGTAGGCAGAATGAAACAGCAAGCTCCCGATCTTTTTAAAGCTCAACTTTGGTCATTGACCAGAAACTTAACTGGATTGACTACACCAACACAGTGGCTACGAGAGCAAGTCAGAGATTAGGAACACTGTGCCAAGTATGTCACCTCTTGACTCCCCAAAGCCTGTCCAAGGCACAAGATAGAGTGTAATGGAATATCCCCACTTGCCTGGATGAGGGCAGCTCCAACAATATTCAAGAAGCTTGACAGCAACCAGGACAAAGCGGCCCACTTGATTGGAACCAGATCCACAATCATCCATGTCCTCCATCACTCATGCTCTGTAGTAGCAGTGTGTACCACCTACAAGATGCACCGCAAAAATTCACCAAAGATCCTTAGACAGACCTTCCAAACCCACGACTGTTTCCATCTAGAAGGACAAGGGCAGCAGAGACAAGGGAACACCACCACCAATAAGTTCCCTTCCAAGCCGCTCATCATCCTAACTTGGAAATATATCACCATTCCTTCATTGCTGATGGGTCAAATCCCTCCCTAATGGCATTGTGGGTCAACCCACAGCACATGGACTGCAGTCGTTCCAGAAGGCAGCTCACTGCCACCTTCTCAAGGCCAACTAGGGATGGGCAATATATGTTGGCCAGATAGCAATGCCCACGTCCCATGGGTGAATTTAAAAAAAATTTGTTAAAACTTAAAGAACAGGATATTTTGCTATTTGACAGCACAACAGCTTTGAAAGGCTGAACAGCTGCAATGCGTTTATTCACTTTTAACGCACATTCATGTCCATTTTTACCATTCCAAAGAACATTTGACCTCTTCCAAAGGGCACCTGATCTCTCCCAAAGAGGTCCCTAGACCTACCCAAAAAGAAACTTTGCCTCTTCAAAAGGAGACTCTACCTCTCCAAAGAACTCCAATAGGTTTAAACCTCTTGCAAAGTATAAAATCCACAAACTGTGCTCCCATTAACAAAACAGGAATCTGTTTGCAGACAGTTGCATGTTTTCACAGGCTGGTATTCCACAATAGAGGCTTCAGTGACAAATTGAGATGGTGTCCAACATTACAAAAATCCAAGCCAAAGTTACAAGTTGTAAGTGAAACTTAGAAAGTGCACATAGCACTTAATAGGCTTCATCTCTCAATTAACCTCAAGTCTGAAGGGGAGCAGTCCCTTTACACAATGTGTTAATTGAGAAATCCATTAATGAGTTGTCTACTATTGTCTGTAACAAGCCTTCTTCACTGGTTGATATACAGAATTGGAATTCCTACAGCCTGCATGCTATGACTGGCTTTATCAGCACCTTCTATGAGGGGCCAAAAATGTTTCCCTAACACATAAGCTTGATGCCAAAATAGCTATGCAGCAGCCAGTAGATTATAGCTCAATTATATCACATGTAAATTCACAAACAGGCCTAAGTCTGTTACTTGCAGTGCTGAAATGTGTCCAATTTACCTCAAATTACCCTAGAATAGTAGGATGCCTCAAGAATT
Organism: Ginglymostoma cirratum; assembly: GCA_024137785.1. NCBI lineage: Eukaryota > Metazoa > Chordata > Chondrichthyes > Orectolobiformes > Ginglymostomatidae > Ginglymostoma > Ginglymostoma cirratum. The sequence continues at coordinate 68,558,290 of JAHRHZ010000133.1, forward strand.
TGAGGAACAGGTAAAGCTAACTGCCACACTTTGTTACTATGCGATCATAAAATGAGTATTATTCTCCATTGATAAGATACAGCTTGTCTGGCTAAAAAAAAATGTTCTACCTACCACACAAGTAAGTATGGGGTATACAAACTACAGTGCTAGATATGCAACCCATACATCCTACTGACTGGTGGATCGTATCAAATAGCATATCCTTTCGACTGTTCACGACAAACAAAGTATTGATTATTGTCAGCAGCCTGTGCTGTCAAAACTTGGAATATGGTGTTCAGCATTAGATGGGATTCAAATATTACACAGCATTTGCTGAACAATCCTGTGTGTGTTAAGAATTACATTAAAAACTAGTTGAAGATTATCAGTTGGGTTTGCAAGCTGGTACACCAATGGGTGCAAGAAGCTACAGATATTGATATGCAGGGACTGGTCCTCAGCAGGAAAAAGGCCTTTGTCCATGGATTGTACCTTTTTCAATTAGCTCAAAGCTTGTGTATTTTCCATGACCAAATTAGAGTCCACCTGTCATCTATCAGCGCCATGTTTCTTACGCATCTAAACTGTTGTTTCCTTTGAAATTTGGTATTTCTGTGGCTGTCCTGATGTATCCAAGATGAAAATGTACAACAGCTCATCCCTGTATCAGCAAGACTGCCAAGTCCAGTACCACCAAGCAACTATCTGTATGGTTTTAAGTACATCTCTGATTAAACATAACATATAATTCATTAAGCATGTGATAAATGCCTACTTGTGCAATTCGGGAACAGTTATCAGATATTTAATGCTGTCTTTGTCATCATTTATATATTTTTAACAAGCTCATTAATATATGATTTTTTTAAAAAAAGGATCTATTAGGTGATGCAGAGACAGACCTGATTTATCATGATCAATTCCCCATTAATTTGTTTTACCACCAGTTTAACAGATGCATCACGTCACAGCTCATCAAATGGTTCAGCAACTTTCGAGAGTTTTACTATATCCAGATGGAGAAATTTGCCCGACAGGCTGTAAATGGTGGCATAACCAATGCCAATGATCTAAAAGTCAACAGAGACTCCGAACTTTACCGTGCACTCAACATGCACTACAATAAAGCCAATGATTTTCAGGTCAGTCATTTCCATCCACTTTGAAGTCTTCTATCTCTATAGATATTTATTAGATGATTGTACTCCATTTCACCATCCTGCAATCTGTATATATCCACATATAAATCCTGTAGTAACCTGTGGATAAAGCATAAGATCACTTGATGTGTTAGCAAAGAAATAAGCCATTGGTCCCATCGATGTGTACTAGCGTTTCCCCATTTGGATGCAATCGAATTCTCCTGTTCATTCATAAAACAAAACAAAGAACTGCAGATGCTGGATATCTGAAACACACAAAGATAAAAATTGTTAGAGAAACAGCAGCATCTGTGAAGAGAAAACGGAGTTAATGTTACAAGTCTAGTGACCCTTCTTCAGAACTGAGGGTCAAAACTGAGTTCTGAAGAAGGGTCACTGGATTTGACTTTAACTCTGAGATAGTAGGAACTGCAGATGCTGGAGAATCTGAGATAACAAGGTGTAGAGCTGGATGAACACAGCAGGCCAAGCAGCATCAGAGGAGCAGGAAAGCTGACGTTTCAGGCCTAGATAACGCTGCTTTCTCTCTGCAGATGCTACTGAGTTTCTCCACAAGCTTCTGTTCCTGTGTGTCTCTTGCTTATTCCCTTTACTTCTTTTCAAGCAACTTTCTAGCATTCTTCCTTAAAGAACATATTGATTTCATATCAAGAGCTAATTAAATTTAGTGTAAGTAAACATTTTTTCTAATCTCTTTTGTGATTACCTTAAATGTCTTAACATCTCACCAACCAGTATCACCATTTATCTTATTAGACCTTTAATAGTCTCAAAAATCTATATTAGATACATCTTAAGATTCTCAGCCTTATTTTCTCAAAATTTTCCAACACTGTAACCTCTCATTCCTGCTTACCTTTGAGTCAATTGGTGCTGCACCATTTTAATTATTTTTAGACCAACCTATAAAAGGGGTGTTTAAAACAGTGCACAATACATCCCACCACAATCTTGTACAATTTGTCATAGAGTCAAAAAGCGTACAAACACATCCTTTAGCTCATCATGCCCATGCTGGTCAACAAACACCAAACTACACTAATCCCATTTACCTGCACTTGGTCCATAGCCTGCCATGCCCTGATTTTAAGTACTTATCCAGACAATTCTGAAATGTTGCAAGAGTACCTGCCTCCACCACCCTCTCAGGTGGCATGTTTCATATATCTACCACCCTCTGAGTGAAAAAAGTTCCCTCAGATCTCCTCTGAATCATTTGCTGTTTACCTTAAACTTATGCTGTCTAGACTTAGACACATCTGCCGTGAGAAGAGATTAGAAACATAGAAGATAGGAGCAGGGTGAGGCCATTCGGCCCTTTGAGCCTGCTCTGCCATTCATCACTATCATGACTGGTCATCCAACTCAACAGCCTAATCCTGCTTTCTTCCCATAACCTTTGATCCCATTTGCCCCAAGTGCTATATCCATAGAAACATAGAAGATCGACTCTGTCTATGCCTCTCATAATTTTATATACCTCAACCCCGATATTCCCTTCAGCTTCTTCTGCTCCAAGGAAAACAAACCCAACCTTTCCAGTCTCGCATCGTAACAGACTTTTCATCCAAGTCAACATCCTGATGAATCTCCTCTGCACCCCGTCTAGTGCAATCACATCCTTCCAAAAATGAGGTGACCAGAACTGCACACAGTATTCCATCAGTAGCCTATTTGTAAGCCAATTTTGGATTCACTTTGCCAACTTGCCTTGGATCCCATGTACTCTTCTCAGTGAGTCTTACATGTGGAGCCTTGTCAAAGGCCTTACTGAAGTCCATGTAAACCACATCAACTGCACTACCCTCATCAATGTCTTTAGTCACAAAGGAACTAGGTGAATGGGCAAGCTATTGTAGATAGATTTTGAAATAAGCAAGTATGAAAAATCCAGAAGTTTTTACAAGGCACAAAGTTAAATGCAGTGAATTTCCAGCCAGATTTGAAGGTTCAGGTGTAGAACTCCTTAAAATGCCACAAACAGGTACAGAAAATAGTCAAGAATACTAATGGAATATCTAAAGAGCCAACATGTAAGGAAACAAAGGTTATGCTGCAGTATATACAAAACCCTAGTTAGACCCCACTTAAAATACTATGAGTAGATCTGGGCACCACACCATAGGAAGAATGCTTTGGCACTGGAGGGAGTTCGATACAAGGACAGTACCTGGACTTCAGGGGTTTAGTTATGAGAAGATTAGACAAATTAGGCTTTATTCTCTTGAATTTAGAAGGTTAATGGGTGATTTAATTGCGGTCGAAAGGATGTTAACAGGGAAGTAACTAAAGATAAACTATTTCTACTAGTTGAAGATCTAGAACAAAGAGGCGTAGTCTAAGAATTATAGCCAGGCCAGTCAGGAAAGGTATTAGAAATCATTTCTACATGCTAGGAGTCGCAGAGGTCTCTTCCTCACAGAGTCATAGAAAATGCAGCATGGAAACAGGCCCTTCAGCCCAAACTGCTCCATGCTGACCATGGTGCCCACTCAGCTAGTTCCAATTGTCTGCATTTGGCCCATATCCCTCTAAACCCTTCCCATCTATTTAACTATCCAAATGCTTTTTAAATGTAGCTATTGTACCTGCCTCAACCACTTTCTCCAGCAGCCAATTCCATAAATGCACCACTCTCTGCATGAAGAAGTTGCCCCTCAGGCCCTTCTTAAATCTATCCCCGCTCACCTTAAACCTCTGCTCTCTAGTTTTCAACTCCCCATCCCTGGGAAAAAGACTATATGTTTTCATCCTAACAGACCCCTCATGATTTTATACCCTGCATTCTCCTATATTCCAAGGGATAAAGTCTTATATCATTAGCAACTCCTTTGTCTGTCCAACTGCCTCTCCCTCTCTTTGGGCTCTATCCTATCATTTACTCCCTACCCCACCAACCTCCCTATTTTCTGCATATAAACTGACATTTTCCCAGCGACTATCAGTTCTGAGGAAGGGTCACCGGACCCGAAACGTTAACTCTGTTTTCTCCTCCACAGATGCCACCAGAGCTGCTGAGCTTTTCCAGCAACTTTGTTTTTGTTGTGAATAAAGACCTATCCTGGCCAACCTCTCCCTATATCTCAGGCCTACAAGTCCTGGCAACATCCTCGTAAATCTTCTTCGCACTCTATCCAGTTTAACTATGTCTTTCCTATAAAAGGGTGACCAAAACTGTACACAATACTCTAAGTGCAGCCTTACCAATGACTTATACAACTGTAACATAACATCCCAACTCCTATACTCAATGCCTTGACCGATGAAGGCCAGCATGCTAAATGCCTTCTTCACCACCCTGTCTACCTGTGACGCAGCCTTCAGTAAACAATGTACTTGTATTCCTAGGTCCCTCTGTTCCACAACACCCTCAGGACCTTTCCAGTTACTGTATAAGTGCTACCTTGGTTTGACTTTCCAAAGTGCCACACGTCATACTTACCTACATCGAAGTGCATTTGCCAATCCTCAGCCCACTTCCCTGTTTGATCAAGGCCCCTCTGTAATTTATGGTAACCTTCCTCGCTATCAACGATACCTCCTAATTATGTATCATCTGCAAACTTACTAATCATGCCTTGTACATTCACATCCAGATCATTTATGTACATAACAAAGGTCCCAGCACTGACCCCTGTGTCACACCACTAGTCACAGGCCTGCAGTCCGACAAACAACTAAAGTCCATAAAGACAACATCCATTGCCTTACCCTCATCTATCTTCTTGGTTACCTCTTCAAAAAACTCTAAAAGATTTGTCAGACATGACTTCCTGCACACAAATCCACGCTCACTATCCCTAACCAGACCTTAACTATCCAAATGTTGGTTCTGTCCCTCAGTATCCTCTCCAATAACTTGCCTACCACTGATGTTAAGCTCACTGGCTCAATAATTCCCTGGCTTGTCTTTGCCACCTTTCTTAAACAATGGAACAACATTAGCTACCCCCCAGTCTTTCAGAACTTCACCAGTAGCTAAAGATGAAGCAAAAATCTCTGCAAGGGCCTCTGCAACTTCTTCCCTAGCCTCCCACAACATCTGGATTTGATCAAGTCCAGGGAATTTAATGCACTTTAAGGCTTCAAACACCTCCTCTCTGGTAATATTATGCAGTTGAAAACATCTCCACTTGTTTCCCTTATTTCCTTAGCGTCCATGATTCTGTCCTCAGTAAACACTGAGGAGAAATACTGCCATGCTGATCTTTAAGTGGAACTATTCTCTCCCTAGCCACCCTTTTACTCTTAATATAGCTATAGAACCTCTTGTGATTATCTTTAACCTTATCTGCCAGGTCCATCTCATACCATCTTTTTGCTCTTCTGATTTCCATCTTAAGTGTGCTCCTACACTTTTTGTAGTAATCTAAGGATTCACTTCAGCCCAATAGCTTAAACCCAATGTATACCTTCTTCTTTTTCCTGGCCAGAGCCTCGATACCACTCTTCAGCCACTCTAAACCTGCCAGCTTTTCCCTTCACCGTAATGGGGAGATACTGTCCCTGGCCTCTTGCTTTACACTTTTAAAAGCCTCCCATTTGCTAGTTGTTCTTTTTCTTTAAAACAGAGTCATCCAATCGACCTCTCCTAGATCCTGCCCAATGGCCCCAAAATTGGCCCCAGTTGAGCACCATAACCTGTGAACCTGTCCTGTATTTTCCATAACAATGTTAAAACTAAGAGAGTTATGGTCACTGTATCCAAATGCTCTCCGACTGACACTTCAATCACTTGCCCGACCTCGTTTCCTGCGAGGAAGTCCAGTACTGTACCCTCCCAGGTACAGCCCTCTACATAGTGATTTCGGAAAATTTCTTGGACACATTTGAATAAATTCCACCTGGTCTGGGACTTTTACAACCTGAGTGGCCCAATAAATACAGGGCAAATTAAAATCTCCAACCAATTATACTGTATTATTCCTACAGGTATCTGCAGTCTCTCTGCACATCTGCTCCTCTGGAACCCGCTGGCTATTTGGGGGTCTATAATACAATCCCCACAGAGTGACCGTCTCCTTCTTGTTTCTAATTTCTAACCATATGGCTTCATTTGATGACACCTTAAGAATATCTTCTCTAAGCACTGTTGTTATGTCCTCCCTTATCAAAAGGGCAGCTCCCCCTCCTCGCTTACTTGTACTTCTGTCATGCCTGTAGCATCTATATCCAGGAACATTGAGCTGCCAGTCCTGCCCTTCTCTCAGCCATGTTTCTGTTATGTCTACAGTATCCCAGTCCCCAGAGTCAATCCATGCTGTGAGCTCATCTGCCTTACCAGTCAGGCCCAGTCCCCAGAGTCAATCCATGCTGTGAGCTCATCTGCCTTACCAGTCAGGCCTTGTGCATTGAAATAAATGCACTTCAAACTTTTTTTTTCCCTCGCTTTACTGTGCCCCTGGCTATCCTGAATAGTAAATTTGCTCATGATAGCTAGTGTATTTTCCCCTGATTTCTCAATGGCCCCTCTCTCATTCAGAGTCCCAACCCCCTGCTAAACAAGTTTAAACCCTCCTGGGTAACACTAGCTAAATCTCCCCGCAAGGATATTGGACTCCCTCTGGTTCAAGTGCAACCTGTCCCTCTTGATAAGATCATCTCCAACCCAGAAGAGATCCCAATGATCCAAGTCCCCTACACCAGCTGCCCTTAAGAGGAACACATTGGCCCTGAATTCTCACTACGCTACTTTTAAAAGACCCTCACTTTCCAAATTTAGACTTACCTGCAAGTAGCTGCTCCCGTGAATGTTTACTTGATCTTGTCTAATGATGTTGTAATCAGCCTTACTCCCAATTTAGCTGCTTAACTTCTGTGCTATCCTTATCCCTATTCATAATGATTTTGAAATGTGGAGTTACAGTTCCCAAAATGCTCGCCCAATGAAACCTCAACTGTTTGACCAGCTTCACTCAGTAGAATTCGGTCTAGCACAGCCCCATCTCTAGTACAGGTAGCTCTCCACAGGTACAAAAGCTCTCAGGATGCACTTTAAAAATCCCACCCCATTTAATCCCTTCACGCTAAGGCAGTTAATATCAGCAAAGTTTGGGGCAGTACAGTGGCTCAGTGGTTAGCACTGCTGCCTCACAGCACCAGGAACCCGGGTTCAATTCCATCCTCAGGTGACTGTCTGTGTGGAGTTTGAATGTTCTCCCTGTGTCTGTGTCAGTTTCCTCTGGGTGCTCCGGTTTTCTCCTACAGCCTGAAGATGTGCAGGGTAGGTGGATTGGCCAGGCTAAATTGCCCATAGTGTTCAGGGATGTGTAGGTTAGGTACATTATAGGGAGATGGGTTTTGGTGGGATGCTCAAAGGGTTAGTATGGACTTATTGGGCCTCTTTCCACACTGTATGGATTCTATGAAAACAAATTTGAAGTTTCCTTCAATTATAGCCCTGTTTCTCTCACACCTTTGCATACATATCTGCTCCTCTATCTCCATCTGACTGTTAGAAAGCCTAACCTGTAATCCCAGTAAAGTAACTGCCCCTTTTTTGTTTCTGAGCTTATTTGATTTCTTAATTTGATTTATTTATCGTCATCTGTATTTTGTTGCAAAATACAGAGAAGTGTTGTGTAGTGTATCCACTCTCTGGCGCCATCTTAAAACACAGAAAAATAAACCAAAACATTGAATATAAAAACAGAAAAATAAACAGATGAATAAAAAGTGTTCAACTTTTCAATCCTTCTTGTTAAATGCTCTACCATGAGCCATGGGCCTACTGGCCAGGAACGAATCTCCTCCGGTGCGCTGCCGACACTAGAACAAAAGTCTCCATGGTTTCGGCGCCATCTCGCCTCCACTGATGCCCTCGCCACTATTAGTCCTCGCTGGACCTTGCCAATTCAGATGCCACTGATACTGCTCACGACCACACCAACCCAAACTCTACTCCGCTGCCATCATGTGAGCCTTTACCATGGAGAAAGCAACAGGGAACAATGCTTTAATCAAACAACATGAGGTAGGTAAAATAAAAGAGAGAATAAAAGAAGAAAAGAGAGAGAAAAAAAGAAAAGAAAGGAAAAAAGCGCATGGAGTGGATGTGCCCTGGGCTCAGAAGCCCTACTCCACCGCCATCTTACTGGAAGTTCTACCCAGGTGGCCTCATTTGAAGACCCTTCAGGGACTTTCTTCTTTAATATGCAGTGCTGGTATCCTTTATCAATAATGCAATGCCCCACTTCTTTTACTTCCTCCTCTATTATGCCTAAAACTTCTGTACCCTGGAATGTTCAGCTGCCAATCCTGTCTCTAGGTACAAAACCAAAGATCCCATTTGTCTTTTATCTAACCTTAACTACTCATGATTTTACCTTCAGAAATCTGTGCATCAACACATTAAATTCCCTCTGCTGCTGTAATTGATTTGAAGTATATTTCCTTTCTCCTTTCTTGCTTCTACAGTGTATGAGTTCAGATTTCTCCAACATTGAATTGCATCTGCCAGCAATCTGACTGCTTTGGTCTTTAGCTATGTCTTCCTCTGTTTATGGAGTTGTTTCCCAGAGGAAATCATGTTCATTGCAAGCGATTAAACATTTTATATGTCAATTTCTGTCCTGCAGATATTACATATCACAAGTTCATTTTTTAAAAAATTCAATAGTGGGATATTGGTTTTGCTGCTGGGCCAATATCCATAATTATCCTTGAAGGTAGTGGTGAACTGCTTTAGTTCATTTGGTGTAGACAGGCCCTCAATGTTGTTCGGGAGGGAATTCCAGGGTTTTGACCCATGCACACTGAAGGAACAGTGTTATATTTTCAAGTCAGAATGGTGAGTGGCTTGAAGAAATGCCTGCAGGTGGTTTCACCAAAGACCAGAGCTTGCTGCCTCATTGAGTGTCTAGTTTTGCATGTGTGATGCTCATAAGTGACTGTTTGAAATCAGGCTCAATCCTGATCCATTGACTTTCTCTATTAGGCAGGCTCACCGATTCTCCTGCATCTACTTACCGACAAGTCATGATTTCTGATCTGCTGGCACAGTAAATCTCATTGATTACATTGCTTTACGTTTTGCTGTCAGGAGAGTTGGAGATCCCTTTTCAAACATTCCAATTGATCGGAAATTGAATTAGGAGGCCAAATTTTTTTTAAACAATTTCACATATTTTATGTACTATTATGAGAAATAACTGATCTGTTTAATTAGGGGGTGTAACAGTTCTCTGTTTCTCTGTTTCCGCCTTGCAATTGTTCTCAATCCCAAGCCCCTCCATTATATTGTGGGGCGGGTTCACCTGTGTTATGGTGAATGGCGTTTGCTGCTCTTTGGTTCAGGCCTAGTAAGTATGCAGCATCAATCCAACAATGATATTCCTATTTCTTTCCAATTCTTCCTTCTGCCTCCATGGGGAACATCTGAACAAGAGTCTTCTCTTGAACAATACAGTTTAATTGAAGATCGTTTATAGATTAACTTCACTTTGTGGTGCTATAATTATTCCTCAAACCCACTTTGTCTTCTTGCCACTTCCTAAACCAGGCAACTCTGAAAGGTTCCTAGCAGGTAAGCTGCATTTATTGGCAGACAAACACCAGAATATCCATCCTTTCTTCATCTCTTCACAAATCAACATTCGTTGAGCCATAGAAGTCCACAGCACAAAAGAAGTCCCTTCAATCCATCACATCTGAGCCATGAATAAACAACCACCTGACTATTCTAATCCCATTTTCCAGCACTTTGCCCCTAGCCTTGGGCAGTTGCATTGCCAAGACATCGATCTAAATGCCATAAGGGTTATGCCAAGGGTTATTTGAGAGTTGGAAGCTTATACCTCCAATATCAAAGTATCTTCCCTCTCTCAAATTTCATGTTATCCTTCTTATTTTCAATGATGAGAATCACTTCTGATGCGTTTCTGTCTGATGTCAGGTCCATTGCAGGTAACTCACCATGATATACTCATCAAGCAAAGTGTGGGAATCGGAAGATACGCGATCACACTAAAACAACCCAGGATTAAGTGATCCACACGCTTGAGTGAGGCTGAAACCGGGATTGGCTCAGGATCCTGAGAAATGATTCTGTGCATTCTTACAGTGGAAAGGTTGCAGGCAGAGATTAGCAGTGTTTGCTTATGTCAACGCTAAGACATTCCATTCCCAGGCACTGCTTTGTAAAAGCTGAGAGAGACTGGGTGCAAAACTGGATTCTGTAGCACCAGCTTTCTGGACATTGTGGGTGATGGTTGAGGACTAAAATGGCATGGGATAAGCATTCACATACTTTTGCCATGAATCATGCTGGACATTATCTCGGTGAGGGATTGTTGTATGGTGCAACTAATTGCCTCTTGATATGCAGAGCAGGCAGTCCTCAGTCGTGAATGTACAAGTCAGGTGAATTTAACACAACGGTTAATCTCCTCTTGCAATTTAACACAGCTGAGCTCATATTAAATAGCAGGAAGGATTCCCCCACGACTTCATTACCAAGAGTGTTTAAAGCGGGGGGAGAGGGAGAATTTCTCCTTGAGGGCGGGGGGAGACTTTCTCCTGGCCACAAGACTCAGCCTACAAAATGTCAAGGGAGGAATTCTCCAGCTGCACATTACTGATGAACAATGTGTGAGGCAGCTGTACTTTAGGAAAGAAGCCCTCTGCTACCTAATGCAGTCACAACCGTACCCTTCGGCCACAGCAAGGGTTACATAGTCAGTGGCTGTGAAAGTGACTATAGCAATGACCACTTATCTGGCTGGAGATCCCTTGACATTGGAACCGGTGACAGTTGTATCATGTTGCTGTTTCTATCCACTGTTGTGTAAGGACAGGCACAGAGGGTCTCATCTAGTCAAGGAGTGCAAACTGTGTTTAATTGCACAAAAACAAAGTTGCTGGAAAAGCTCAGCAGGTCTGGCAGATCTGAGAAGGAAAAAAAGTGTTAACGTTTCGGGTTTGGTGACCCTTCCTCAGAACTCGAAACGTAAACTCTGTTTTTCCCTTCACAGATGCTGCCAGACCTGCTGAGCTTTTCCAGTAATTTCTGTTTTTGTTACTGATTTACAGCATCCACAGTTCTTTTGGTTTTTAATATGTTTAACTGCATGTGGCAGCTTTGGCTCGTTTGGTCACACTCTTGGCTCTGAATTAGAAAATGCTGGGGTCGAGTCCTTCTCAAGATTTTTGATCATAAAGATCTTGGCTGACTTCCAGTGCAATACTGACAGAATGCTGTACTGTTGGCAGTGCCTTCTTTCAGATGAGATGTTAAACCAAGTCCTTGTCTGTCTTCCCAGGTAAGAGATCCCATGGTGCTGTTTTGAAGTGGAGAAGGGAAATGTCATGAATGTGCTGCCCAATGTTTATCTCTTATGCAACATAGCAACAAGCCCAGACCATCTCATTATTTTCACATTGCTATAGGACCTGGTTATGTGTAAACTAGCTGTCATATCGCTCACATTATAACAGCTCAGGGACTGGACTTGAAAGTTCTTAATTGGGTAGCAAGTGTTTTAGGATGCGTCTTGAAGTAGTTCAAGATCCTATATGAATACCAGTGCATGTATGCTCTGATTTCAATGCCTTTTGCTAGAAAGTAGCAGGCATAGCAAGCAAGCACTTTGCTACAATTGCAGGTGTCCTCAGTAGAGGAGGATGCTATTGACTGTGCTGTATTGTGGTTGCCATCTCTCAAACCTGCCATATACTGGAAGCAAAAACAGATTCTGCTCCAACATTGAGCTGGTACGCAACCACAGGCAGTAAATCAATGTTCAATATGCTGGCAGAGGTCATGATGCCATTGCCTGCAGTAATCTGCTGTGCCACCAATATTTGAGCTGCATAGCAAACCAGAGTGGCTCCCAGCCAACAAAGGTTACCTGTCAGTGACATGGTTCGTGATCTGGTGCTCGATCCAGACACACAATGTACAGCAGTGAAATTCATGTCACAACATGAAATGTGATGGAAAAGTTCATCATCCTGAGAGGGCAGTTCTTTTCATCAGCTATTCAATTAGCAACATATTGAGAGAAGTATCGGGGAGAGGGGAAAGGGAGGAAGAAGAGAGAGAGGGAAAAACGAAGACAACCTAGAAATCCACTATCTGCCTGGGCTGTCTGTAAGAGATAAATGGACTACAATATCAGTAAACACATCCTCAATTTCCCAAACACCAACAGATCTATACCTTGACAGTGACTGATAGGCAATACCAAAGAGTGGCAGAGATGGGAACATGTGTGTTAAGAGATGACAAGTCAGCAACTGTGGTGGTGCAACAACAATCCCAATAAACTATTGGGAGGGCTAGATTTCTGGGCTAACACCTTGGAAGTCCATTTGAACACTCAGGTTCACAGCAGTAGCAGCTTTCGTGGCAGTAAACTTACCGTGTCTGTGGACAGTCTGACCTTCCATTTACCACACCCAGATGTTGGTTATCCGTTTCTTGGGTTATAATGGAAGCTGAGACATTGGCCATCAGATGTTACATGCTGGTTGGGTTCAGAAGTGTGCAAACACAGTTGCCCGCTACTTCAGCGTTGGAAAGGATGAGCTCCATAATTTGTACAAAGTCCTGTGCTAAGTTGGTGTTTAATATTTCAGTGTTTCTTGATATTGAATACCGACTTTTTGGCATATACCAATCATTTCATTGTGCACACCCATCAGCCTTCTTCTGTTGGCTGCATCATCTAAATCTGCTGCACCCTTGTGCCATCTCAGCACCTAGTAAGGTGGCACCTGCAACATTCTTCCTCCTACCCTGGCTGCACTGCACTCACACTCTTTGTCTTACCATTTGCAGATCCCACCTCTCATCTCTCTCAATCAGTGTCAGTATCTGAGCTGGTGACTATGACTGTGGAACTTGATGCATCCTGTGTCTTCTTCATCACTCTTTCATTGGTGCTCCTCCTCACAGGTAGGGAAAGGAGAAGGGCACAGAGCTAGGTTTGTGGTGAGGGGAGCAGAAAATTAACAAATGCATGCTTACACTATCTGCAGATTGTAAATCAGTAGAGATAGTGAGAAGTGGGATTTCTGAAAGAACGTTAGGTACAGAGAGACTGTCATGTTGGGTTGCAGCTGTTCCGCTGGATATAGGTACATTTTAGTAATGGCCAAACTTATTCCCCTACCTCTCCCTCCCCTCTTCTTGGGATTTAGGACCTGCAGGTGTAACTGTCCCCTTTTGAACATCTCTGTCTGCCTATGGTGGTGCCTACGTGCACCACTTTACTCTGGATGTATGACAGTGAGTATGATGCAACCAGTTTTGGTGATGTGCTTAAACAGTTAGTTGGCAGTGTGAGATGTGGACGTGAGGCTTGCAATAATAGGAAATATGTGAGGATGAGGTGAAGCTATGGATGTTAGTGATGAATCCTGATAGGTAAAGCTCGCTGGTAAATCAACAATGTTTATTTAATTCATCCTCAGGATGTGAGTGTTGTTGGCAAAGCTGTTTACTGCCCATACTTAATTGGACCATGTTGAGTAGGTACATTCGCAGTTCTGTTAGGGAAGAAGGAGCAAGATTTTGACACAGTAGGGATATAATTCTACGTCAGGATGGCCTGTGAATTGGAGGAGAACCTCCAGGAGATTTAGTGAATTGAACAGTTTCTGAGGGTGGTGATACAGTTGGATGGGACATAGCAGTTGAAGGTGAATTCACAGATCTTGATCACTGATAGGAAATCCCTAGACTTCTTGGTAGCACTGCATCCAAGTACTTGTGGCTTGAGGCTCGGCATTGACTTTCATGGCTATCTTCTCCAACTGCCTTTTGACCATAATACTGGAGGGCACCTTTCAGACGCATGACATCTCTTATCCTCTCCATAAAACCTCCAGTGTGGGACCTAAAAACCTTGGAGCCCACTCTCTTCCATTCCTTACCGTTTCATAGGAAAGATGAATTCTCAGCACCAGGCACATTTACTTCCCTATTTAAACATGAGGCTAATTTTTATAAGTATGAAGATGTTAGATTTTGATGCACTGATAGACTGAGCCAGTCGACAGCCTGGTTAACAATGACAACAGGCAGAAATCTTTTAAGTGAGCAAGCAGCTTGGTGAGCTGCCTACATGTCAAGCATTATAGTTTATAACATATATATTCGTACATGATGATCACCATTCTGATTTTTGAGTGACTCAATTCAGTCCTCACTAACATTTACAGCAATGCACATATTGGAGCTTCTATTGGGGAAGACAAGGTAAGGGCGGAGATGACACAGTAGGGATTCAGAACCCTATCTCCAACGTGATACAAAGGAGACCTGCTGAAAATGTAAAGGATATCGATTGTTGGTCAAGGAAGTTAGCCACCTGGATGAAATCTTTAATGATCAGAAAAAATGGGATATGCTGCAGCCTGTCTTTCCTCTTTCAGAGGCTAACTTGTTGTGTATGTCCAACATTTATTCATTTTGTTCAGATTGCAAATGTTGGCAATGTTACATTTTATCTTGTGTGTATTTTAGGTCTCTTTGGCAGAAGATATTGATGGCATATTCTTGTGTTGTGTTCCTTAACATAGAATTACGACTCCAATTGGTAAAATCTCAAACAAGTTTACTTAACAAGCACAATGATAACTCTGACGTGCAGTTACTTGGACTCCTCATGCTTGCTGGTCACGTGTTCATTTTGATTTAGCATTGATCTTAAAGCAGTAACACAGCATTCCCTTTATTTCCAAGATAAAATTACATGCAATAAAATGAAAATATACGTACAATAAAACATTGTAGAGAAGTACTGCACAGGGACAGGCCCTCCAGCCCTCCAAGCCTGTGCTGATCATCATGCCATGACTAAACTAAAAACAAACCTTCTGCCCTTATTCGGTCCATATCCCTCTATTCCCTCCCCTTTCATGTAACGATCCAGATGTCTCTTAAATGTCACCAACGTGCCTGCTTCCACCACCTCCTCTGGCAGTTCATTCCAGGATCCTACCACTCTCTACCACTTTCTTTGCACATCTCCCTTAAACTTCTGCCCTCTCACCTTGAACCTGTGCCCCCTTGTAAATTGAAACTTCAACCCAGGGAAAAAGCCTCTACTATCTGCCCTATCTATGTCTCTCATAATTTTGTAGACCTCTATCAGGTCTCCTCTCAGCCGTCATCTTTCCAGTGAAAACAATCTTAGTCTTTTTAACCTTTCCTCATGACCAATTCCCTCGAGACCGGACAACATCCTTGTGCAGCTTCTCTGCACTCTCTCCAAAGCTTCCACTTCCTTCAAAACTGCACACAATACCCCAAATGCGGCCTAACAAGGATTTTATATAGCTTCAGAGATAATAGGTACTGCAGATGCTGGAGAATCTGACATAACAAGGTGTGGAGCTGGATGAACACAGCAGGCCAAGCAGCATCATAGGAGCAGGAAAGCTTGACGTTTCGGGCCTAGACCCTTCATCAGAAGTGGGGGAGGGGAAGAGGGTTCTGAAATAAATAGGGAGAGAGGGGGAGGCGGATAGAGGATGGACAGAGGAGAGGATAGGTGGAGAGGAGGCAGACAAGTCAAAGAGGCGGGGATGGAGCCAGTAAAGGTGAGTGTAGGTGGGGAGGTAGGGAGGAGATAAGTCAGTCCAGGGAGGACAGACAGATCAAGGGGGCGGGATGAGGTTGGTAGATAGGAGATGGGGGTGTGGCTTGAGGTGGGAGGAGGGGATAGGTGAGGGGAAGGACAGGTTAGGGAGGCGGGGACGAGCTGGGCTGGTTTTGGGATG
>JAHRHZ010000133.1:68580269-68620059 GCA_024137785.1 Ginglymostoma cirratum
GTGTTCCTCCAGCTCCACACTGTGTTCCTCCAGCTCCACACTGTGTTATCACAGAAACACTTTTCCCCATTTTCCCCACTCCTTTGCTTAGCAAGCTAACAATAACAACCTGCATTTCTATAAAGCATTTAGCATCGTAAAATGCCCAATGGTGCTTTATCGGAGCATTATCAAACACAGTTTGACACTAAGCTACGTAAGGAAGTAGTAGGATAAGTGACTAAAAGCTTTGTCAAAGAGTTGGGCTTTAAGGTGCATCTGAAAGGAGGAGAGATAGAAGTAGCCATGAGAAAGATTTAGGGAGGGTATTTCAGTACTTAGTGCCCAGATAGTTGAAGGAGCAGCCACTAATGGTGGAGAATGAAAATTGCCAATGTTCAGGAGGAATTTTTTTCTTCATTCATGGGAATGTGGACATCTCTGGCCAGGCTAGAATTTATGGCCCATCCCTAATTGCCCAGAGGGCAGTTAAGAGTCAACCACATTGCTGTGGGTCTGGAGTCACATGTAGGCCAGAACAAATAAGGATGGCAGTTTCCTTCCCGAAAGGACATAAGTGAACCAATGGGTTTTTCCGACAATCAACAATGGATTCATTGTCATCATCAGACTCCTAATTCTAGATAGTTAATGAATTCAAATTCCACCATCTGCCATGGTCCCCAGAATATTGCCAGGGTCTCTGGATTAATAGTCCAGCGATAATACCACTAGACCATCACCTCTCCCTGCCTCCACCATACTCTCAGGCAGTGCATTCCAGATCCTAATCCCTTTTATAATGAAAAGCTTTTCCTCATATGACTTTTGCTTCTAAATCTTTTCCCAGTCCCCAATTTGTTTTGTGTGAGAACACTATATCCCTGTTACTCTGTTGAGATGTCACATGATTTGAATACTTCAATCAGATCTCCTGTCAGCTTCTTGTCTCTGAGGAAAATATTCCCAATGTCTCCAATTTATCTTCGTCACCAAAAGACCATAAAACACAGAAGCAGAAGTAGGCCCATATGGCCCATTGAGTCTACTCTGCCATTCAATAGGATCATTGCAGATCTGATAACCTTCAACTCCACTTTCCTGCCTTTTCCACATAACATTTGATTCCCTTATTGACTAAAAATCTGTCTACCTCAGCACTGAATATATTTAACAATCCAACTTCAGCAACCCTCCGTAGATCCTCAGGTAGAGAATTCTACAGATTCACTATCCTCTGAGAAAAGAAATTCCTCTTCATCTCTGATTTAAATCAGCAACTCCTTACTCTGAGATTATATTTTCTGGTCCTAGGAGGGGAAACAATCTCTCAGTATCAACATTGTCAAGCCCCTTAAGAATCTTGTGTGTTTCATAGAGAGGCACAGCATGGAAACAGACCTTTCGGTCCAACTTGTCCAAGCTAACTAGATATCCTAAATTAATCTAGTCTCATTTGCTAGCATTTGGCCCCATATCGCCCTAAATCCTTCCCTAATCGTATAACCATCCATACGCCTTTTCAATGTTATAAATGTACCAGCCTCCACCACTTCCTTTGGCAGATTATCCTGTACATACAGCAACCGCTGTATGAAAAAGCTGCCCCTTAGGTGCCTTTTAAATCTTGCCCTCTCACCTGAAACCTATGCCCTCTAATTTTGCACTCCCCTACCCCGGGGGAAAAAACCTTGACTAATTAACCTATCCCTGCCCCTCATAATTTTATAAACCTGTATAAGGTTATCCCTCTGATGCTCCAGGGAAAATAGCCCCAGCCTATTCAGCCTCTCCCGAAAGCTCAGACCTCCACCGCGCCCCCCAAAACACTGATAACATCCTTGTAAATCTTTTCTGAACCCTTTCAAGTTTAACAACATACTTCCTATAGCAGAGAGACCAGAATTGAATGCAGTATTCTGAAAGTGGCCTAACCAACATCCTGTACAGCCACAACATGACCTCCCAACTCCTACACTCAATGTTCTGAGCAATAAGGGCAAGCCTACCAAATGCCTTCTTCACTACCCTGTCTACCTGCGACTCCACTTTAGGAACTGTGAACCTGTGCTCAAAGGTATCTTTGTTCAGCAACACCTCCTAGGACCTTACCATTAGGTGTATAAGTCCTGTCACGATTTGCCCTACCAAAATGTAGCAACTCACATTTATCCAGATTAAACTCCTTCTGCCACTCCTTGGTCCATTTGCGCATCTGATCAAGGTCCCATTTTACTCTAAGATAACCTTCTTGGCTGTCCATTATACAACCAATTTTGGTGTCATCTGTAAACTTACTAACCACACCTCCTATGTTCATATCCAAATCATTTATATAAATGACAAAAAACAGTGGACCCATCTTATGGCACACCGCTGGTCACAGGCTTCCAGTCCGAAAAGCAACCCTCCACCACCATCCTCTGTCTCCTGCCTTTGTTTCAATAAGGTTTCCTTTCATTCTTCTAAATTCCAATGAGTACAGGTCTAACCTACTGAACTGTCCACATAAGAAAATTCTTCCATACCAAGATCAACATAGCAATCTGGTAAGCATGGATGAGTTGGACCAAAGTGTCTGTTTCCATGCTGTACAACTCCATGCCTCCATGACCCTTCTCCAGACTATCTCCAATGCCAGTATATCCTTTCTTAGATTAGTGCAGCAAAACTGATTACAGTCTTCTAGAAGTGGGCTAACTAGTGCTTTGTCTAGTTTTAGCAAGACTTGCCCGATTTTATACAATATTTGATTTGAAATAAAGTCCATTCCATTTCATTTCCATTTCTTATTACCACTGAACATATATGCTCATTTCTTGTGATTCATGCATGAGGACCCAACCCCCCACCCCAGTTCTCTGCAGTCTTTCTCTAATTTTCTAATAATATTCAGCTTCAGTATTCTTCCTGCCAATGTACGTAACCTCACATTTTCTCAAAATATATTCCATCTGCTAAATTTTTTGCCTATTCACTTAATGTGATTATAAGTTTCTGTAGACTCTTCATGTCATCACCACTTATGTTCCCTGCTATTCTTGCGTTATCAGAAAACTTGGCAAAATTTAATTTCCCTCATCCAGGTCATTAATATATATTGTAAATTAATATGGTGCAAGCATTGATCCCTGTGGCACACCACTAGTTACAGGTTGCTATTCTGAAAATGTCCCTTTATCACAACTGTCTATTTTGTGTCAATTAGCCCATCCTGTATTCATGCTAATATACTACCCCAAACATCATGGAGTCTTATTAAGTAGCCTCATGTGCAAAATCTAAAACCCTTTGGAAATCCAAATATATCCAATGGTTCCCCTTTAAATATCCTGCTGAAATTCCTCATTCCTGAAATGATTCTTGTAAATCTCTTCTACCCTCTCTCCAATGCCTTTACATCCTTCCTAAGTGCAAGGGCCAGAACTGTACACAGTATACCAGCAGAGGCCAAAGTATTGCCTTGTACATGTTCTCCTAGCTCTTGTGTTCCATGTCGCTGTTAGTAAAGCCTAAAATATTACAGGCTTTATTAACTGCTGTCTCTCAGCCTGTCTTGCAACTTTTAATGAATGATATTCACATAAACCCAGGTCCTGCACTAACCTTAAAGTTGAACCCTTTGTTTTGTATTATTTTTCCAGGTTCTTCCAATCAGCATTTTCCATTCATTTTCTTTCCACAGATTCCCAAGCAGTTTTTGGAAGTTGCGGAAGTGACGCTTCGAGAATTTTTTAATGCAATCTACTCTGGAAAAGACTCAGACCCTTCCTGGAAAAAGAACATTTACAAGGTGATCTGTAAACTGGACAGTGAGGTCCCTGAGATATTTAATTCTCAGGGGAGTCTGCAAGACATCCTGTACAATTAGAATAGTGGGCTGCACCAGCTTCTGGCTCTGAGCAATTGGTGGGGGCAACATACTGCAACAATGCACATTTTGATGTTGGGGATAATTGGAGCCAATCAGGACTGATATTGATAGGTTTTTTTGTCACAGTATCGAGGGATGTGAACTAAAGCAGCCAATGGAATTGAGATGCTTGTTAGCCACAATCTAATTAGAAGACACAAGGGCCTGAATGGTCTAGTACTGTTGCTGTGTTCAAAGTTTAAAAAAAACTGTTTGGATTGCTTCTCTTCCCCCAAGCTACTTTCTATTTTAACATGAGGACTACATCAGTAGAATTTCCTCTTATACAAGATGAAAATTTCTGGTTGTGAAAATAAATCAGTGGACTCAAACATTGATGTGTGAATGATCCAGACAATGGAAGGTTGTCATTTCATCCTCATACTACTACATTCCCAATTGGAGTCCTGCTGAGCAAGAATGGACATGTCTGAGGGTGAAGGAAATTCAGTGGGGATCTCACCATCAGCAGAAGTGGGGTGTGTCGAGGAATCTTGAAGCAGCTGGTATCTATCAAACGCTGTGGCTACAGGCACTAGGAACCTAGAATGGGGGACCTCCATACACAATAGGAGGGAAGCCAAGGTTATTTGCCCTTTCATCAGAGGGCATGTGAGGTCTTATGGCTCTATGGGTAGTGTCCCTGCCTCTGAACCAGAAGCTTCAGGTTCAATTCCAACTCCAGACCTTGTTAGCCATGGGAGGAGCATTCATGATTCAGTTCACAAATTCTGTGGAATTTTATCCATTCATTCCTGAAGGAGGAAAAATCTGTGTGAAAATTAGAAAAAAGATATCAGAGGATATGTAGAATTTCACTGGAAATATTAATACTTTTGTAAAAATGTAGAAAATTGAGAGAAGAAGCAGGACAATTTTTTCCTGATATAAATGGAAAGATCAGAAGCTAAATTCTGAAATAAAGCACTGGTTCCACACTGTTTTACTCCCGTCTACAGTGTGATGACAGGATACAGAGCTGGTCAGAGAGAAGACTTGACCAACTCGTTCTTGATCAACTTCTTGAGGAAATTGGTTAAATCTCTTGACACTCTGTATCGCAAACTTTAGGAAAATAATGAAAGTAGTGAACTACACACACTGGATTTTCTGATCTGTGTTGGCTGCCATGTTATCTCTCAGAGAATCCAATGTAATGAGTTCAGAAGGAAGAGTAATCTGGCAGGGATGAAGACAAAATTAAATACATCTATTTAAAAATAAATTAAGTAGTAAAATCTTGCATGCAAAAGAAATTTTTCTCAAACATGTTGCATCATTCATTCCACTTGGGCTTACTGCATATTTTAAGAAGTTCATTCACAGGTTGTGGATGTCGCTGGCTAAGACAGCATTAGTTGTCCATCCCTAATTGCCCAGAGGCCAGTTAAGAGCCAACCACATTGCTGTGGGTCTAGAGTCATATGTAGGCCAGACCAGATGAAGACGGCAGATTTCTTTCTCTAAAAGGCATTAGCAAAACGAGATGAGTTTTCCCTAACAATCAACAATGATCATTATTAGACTCTTAATTTCAGATTCTTACTGAATTTAAATTCCACTATTTGCCATGGCAGGATTCAAACCGAGGTCCCCAAAATATTACCTAAGTTTCTGAATTAATAGTTTAGTGTTAGTACCCTTAGGCACTCACCTCCTCTGATACTTAATGGACTGATTGACATTCAGTTTTAGATTTTGGTTATTAGTCAGGTCAGCAAGAATTCATTACTTTATTTAATGGCTGATTAGATAGTTTAATTTCAGGCAGAACATTGCACATGGGCGACCCTTTCAGACTGTCATGTGTGTGATGTCACATGAGGAATCAAAGGTCAGTAGTATCATATCATTTATTGCATGCTCATTTTGCCTTTTAAAATATCTCAGCGACACTTCTGCTACAATACAAAGGTTTTCTTTATGCATTTTGTGTGTCAAAATTTTAAACTCATTCTTTATTACATAGAATGTTATAGCACAGAAGCAGGCCATTTGGCCCAACAGGTCTATTCCAGTTTTAATTGCTTCACCAATGATGGTCATGCTGTTAGCCACCTCAGACCAGTGTTCTGAAACTTCCTCCGAAACATAACTGAACCTTTGATTTAGGTTGGTTGCAATTCTTCACAGATTTATTGTAAATGTTTACTTTCTGCTTAACAAGCCATTATTGCTCCGCTCTCAGAATCTGATAATTGTGGGTGATTTGCATTTTAAAATTGAGTGAGGCCTCACCCATCCCCAAATGACAATTTCATAATGTACATTTATTTCATTTTCTTGGTTTTGCAAGGCCGGCACTTTTTTGCCTAATCTTGAGTGGCCTGATAGGCCCTTTCAGAGGGCAATTAAGAGTCAGCCACATATAGTGGAAATGGAGAGAAGGTATGGTTAGCAGATTTCCCATCCCCAAAGCACATTAGTGAATCAAAAGGGTTTTTCACAGTCACCATTATATTCCAGTTTTATTAATGCCACAATGGGAAATGAACCCCCCCATATTCAGAGTATTGGCTTTGGCCTCTGGATCACAAGACTTGTGACATTACCATGATGCCACCACCTCCCTTAGCTGCCATATTATACTTGGAACAATTTCCTAAATTCCTTTAGTTATAGGAAGTCAAGGATGATGGGATTTTAATCTTAACTGCTTGGTAATTCAGAGCTAAACATTGTTAAAAAGAAACATGAAGTCAAAGCTTTTCATCTTGTACTCATCAAGACTGACACACAAGAAACCTAATCTTAGAAAGGGAATATCAATTTATACAACATGAGAAGATAATGCTGATTGGTTTGGACCATAGTTGGTGTAGTGATGCAATAGGAAATGTTAATTGTCGATCTTAGTTAGCTGTTTAAACTCTGACAAGGCAGGTATAATTAGTATCATAGGAAGTCATAAATATCTGATCTTGATTATTTGTACCTAGCTGCAGGTTACTGGTGTTTATTTTTTATAAATGCATACAATATCAATGTAACCCTCCATCTCCTAAATGCTTGCGATTTATAAGTGGCTGTTTTGTATTTTTTAACCTGCCTTGAGTGAATTTACTTTCTTGCAGACAGTGAGACATCATACAGATGAATTTGTAGTACCAAGCAAAATTAAAATAAATTTAATTAAATTCATCATTTTGTCCTTGATTACTGTTGGGAGACATTATCGTTGATTGTCTGAATTGGTCAATATGAACCAATTGCTGTGGTTCAGTTGGTATGATATTAATCATCGAATCGCTACAGTGCGGAAGGAGGTCATTTGGCTTATTAAGTCTGCACCGATCCCACCCAGATCTAACGATTTCTGGCTTGAACATGCATTGTGAGAAGAAGCTTTTCCAATATAATGAGTGGTTTGGGTCTGGAATCACTGCCTAGAAGTGTGGTGGAGGTATCCTCAATTGAGAATTTCTAGAGGCAACACCTGATTATTGGACTAGAAAAATTGTGCAAGATCACAGAGAAAGGTTGGGAAAAAGATATGAAGTCATGATGCGCATTTGGAGAGCTGGTACAGACATGTTGAACCAAATGGTGTTCTTCAGCACTAGAATAACTCTCTGATTCTGTGCCCTAGCCATTATTTTGTCCCTCAATCAACGTCACAAAAACTTATCTAGTCATTATCCCATTGGTGTTTTTGCAAGCTTGCTTGCAGAAATTAGCTGCAGTATATCCTATAATAGAAACAAGTAACATTTATTTTAAAAAAACACTTTATGACTGTTTAGCATTTTGGCATGTCCAGTGGTTTGTGTAAGGTCCTGCATACTTTCAAGCTTGCTTTCCATTTCAAAGCTGTGGTCTTTTTGTTTGTAACTCTCTCACACCATGTGAAGTATCACTGACCCATTGTGATTCTGTTGTTTAATTGCGAAGATTACAGGCAGCAACTTCAAAAGATCAGCAAAATCGCCTTGACTGACATTTCGTTTTCTTAGAAATAATGCCTACATGAATCAAGGTTGTGTTCATCTGGATTTCACCACATGCTGTTCACTTTAGTTCCCAGTGTAGCCTGTGTTAAAGAAAGCACAATAGGCGCACACTTCTCTGGCATCTAAGTATAGAATAGGCAAATTCTAGTGAAATGCCCATGTTCTCATTCCCCTGGCAACACTTTCAGGTTGCTGTGGTTGTGCAATTCTCTTATCTTTAATTTTTGAACTCTTTAAAATATTATACGTGCATGTTTTTCTACAACTTGAAATAGTGAGCATTAGCAGATTTTTGACAGCAAGGTGGATAACATCCCTCCTGTTCCACCCTAAGACTGTTCCTTAACTGAAATTTAACACCAATACTTCTATTGGATCTATGTGAATATACAGTCCATGCAATATTCATACTTTTAGTTTCACTGATTTTGTTAGTTTCTGCTAAACCCTAGGTCTTTTGTCTTCACAGAGAATCAGTTCCCAGATAAATGGGAAACTTCCTCCAGGGTCCTGTGTATACTGATAAAGAGCTATAACTTTTGTCAACAGCAATTGCAGTAGTTGTGTTTGCATTGTGTTGCACAATGTAGAGAATGAGTGGTTCTGTGCATACATGTAATACGTTATCCACAAAATGGCACAGGGTGGCACAGTGGCTCAGTGGTTAGCACTATTGCATCACAGCACCAGGGGCCTGAGTTCAATTCCCCACAGGCAACTGTCTGTGTGGAGTTTGCACGTTCTCCCTGTGCCTGTGCAGGTTTCCTCCGGATGCTCTGGTTTCCACCCACAGTCCAAATATCTGCAGGCTAGGTGGATTGGCCATGCTAAATTGCCCCTAGTGTTCAGGGATGTGTAGATTAAGTAGGTTTGGGAAATGGGTCTGGGTGGGATGCCCTGAGGGTCAGTGTGGACTTATTGGGCCAAAGGGCCTGTTTCCACACAGTAGACATTCTATGGAACACAAGTGCTCTCCATCCATGGAAGTACTTTTCAAACTGTGGTCACTCTTACAGCGCAGGAACACAGGAAAACACAACCAATTCATGCACAGAAGGGATTAGGATACTGTTTTAGTGGCAGAGGATGTGGGATCAAAGTTAATATAACATGAAGGTGAAGTGCCATTCAAATCTTCTTCTTCAAATATGGCTATTTCTTCACTCCTCTTCATATTCACCTCGGAGTACAAACATCACTTTAATGCCTCATTTGCAAGCCAATATAGCACTGGGTTTTGAACCCACAACCACCCAATTCCAAAGGAGGAGTGTTCCCACGGAGCCAAAGTTGACACAATGGTTTAAAACAAATTTGTAATCATCTTTTTAAAGAGCATCTGAACTCTTCCAAGTAGTCTGGTGTTTAGTTTTTTTTTGGATCAGAGCTAAATGGATTGATTTAATGTCTTTTTTAAAAAACTAATGTGAATGGATTTTTAAAAAATCTGTTGGGTGTAGCAATATGCATTTCCTGTTTACAAAGTCAAATTAGCCTTAGCTCACCATTATTAGTCTGTATGCTCCAAACATAAATTCTTACTGTAATGGGTGATAAACATCTGAATCCAATAATACTGCAAAGCAGCACATTATTATACATACAGAAATAGATACATCTTTCTGTATGTCTTTTCCATCTCTGATGTGGATGAGTATGAAAAAAAGGTGAATTTGTGAAATAAAATGAAGAATGAAAAGGCTGAACAAAAATAATTTGAGACTGATGGACAATAAGAACACAGAAAGAGATTCCAGAGAGAGAGATAGAAATTTAGAAGCAGAAATCTCGGTAAATAATTAATGTACATAATGCTAAAATTGGACTCTGTATTTTGAAGTGAAATATTAACTTATTCAAAGGGAAAAAGCTGAAAGCTGGGGCTGAAGGAGGAAGACTGTTCTAGCAGTTGCCTTTTTAATGATACAAATCAATTCATCTTGAAGGGACGATGTGTTTCTGCTTTAATTCATTTATTTTACTGATGGCGAGGATAAATTTAACAACATACAGGTTTAATTTAAAAATAAGGCATTTCATTTTCCACGGTCACTTCTTTGTTCTCCATTATCAATTCTCCCTTTTCAGATTTTAAGAGGCTTACATTTTTTTTCACTAATCTTTCTCTTTTTGCATGCGCAAGTTCTTATAATCTGTTCTTAATCAATTTTACTCTCATACTCTATTTTTCCCCACTGACTCAACCTCTTCGTCTTTCTTTGCTGAATTCTAAACTGCTCACAGTTCCTCGGATTGCTACTTTTTCTCTCAACTTAATATGATTCTTTATTGGATCTATTACTATCCTTAATTCCTTTTCTCCTAAAAGTAATGTATAACCGTTGCATGCACCTATTCATTCGACAAATATTAGCCTTTGCATATCCACTGTCTTGTCTTTTAGTGCCCAGTCCATCGCAGCCAACTCACTCATCATACTTTTGTAATTTCCTTTCTTTCAATTTTGGACTCTAGATTCAGATTGGAACTCTTCACTTTCTATTGCAATCAAGACATTTATCATGTTATGGTCACATTTTCTAAAAGGACTTTTCATGACAAGGTTATTAATTAACCCTTTCTCATCGCAAAAAACCAAATCTAGGATAACCTATTCCCGACTTGGTTGTTCAACGCAATGGTCTAAAATAACATCTCATAGGCACAAGCAGAATTCATCTGCCACACTTCATTCTTAATTTGGTTTGCTCAGTCTATGTGTAAATATAAAACATCCACCATTACGTTAGCAACTTCATTGTGTGCATCACTTACTTGCTTTATAATTCCATCCCTTTCCTGACCACTACTGTTTGGAGACCCATAGACACAAACTCCCACAAATGTTTTCTGTCCCTTGTTGCTTCTTAGCTTCACCCAGACTGTTTTTACATCCAGATTTTATCCATTCTCACTATCGCATTGACTCCACCTTTCACCAACAATGCAAACTCACCTCTTTTTCCTGTTTGCCCATCTTTCCCAAAGATTCCCTTTGGATGGTCAGCTCGCACCCTTGGTCACTCTGCAGCCATATCTCTGTAATCACAATCGTATTGTGATCCCATTTATAATGAATTATGCTATTAATTCATCTGCTTTATTGTGAATGCTCCATACATTCAGATTTAGTACCTTTTGATTTGACTTTTTTGACATTTTTAAACATTTATTTTACGCTACAGTTCCAACTGTTGATTGCCCTTGTTTCCTCTGCCTTCCACTTTTACCTCTATTTTTCTACCCCTACTTTCCTTCTTTGTTTCTTTCATTATGGTCTCCACGCCCCCCCTTAGAATCCAATCCCCTCCCACTCTAGTTTAAACACTCCACAACAATATTTGTGAAAACTGTCAGGATGTTGGCCCAGTCCTGCTGGGGTGCCAATTTGTCCAACTTGTTCAGCTCTTATCTTCCCCAGATTCAGGCTGGATGCTTCAAGAATTTAAATCTTTCCCTCCTGTATCATCCATCCAGACACATTCAACCAGTCTATTTTCCCATTCCTAAGTCTTGCTAGCATATGGCACTGGGAGGAATCCTGAGATTTTCACCTTTGATTACTGGAAGATAACTTTCTAATTTATTTCCTAGCTCCCTATACTCTGCTTGCAGGATCTCAGCTTATACCCAAGTCATTGGTACTGACATGGACACAACCTCCGACTGTTCTCCCTCCCCCTTCACAATGTCCTACAGCTGCTCAGTGATATTCTTGACTTTGACACCAAGTTATGAAATCACTGATCATATACTACTATCACATCTGCACAATCCCCTTACGTTAGAATCCCTGACCACTTAATGCACACATACTCTTTTTCTCTACCCCTACCATTGCAGCTGAATCATTCCCAGTGCCATGGATTTGGCTGTTCCTGCACTCTGCTGAGCCACCATCACTCTCAACAGTAAGCAAATGGAGAATCTGTTAGAGAGGAAGGTGGCCCATCGGGATCTCTCCTATTACCTGCCTAATGTTCTCCTCTGACCACAGACAACCACTTCCTTTTCACCTGTGCACACTTCACCTGTGGTGTCACCATCTCGCTGTACGTGCCATCCACTAAGGTATAAGCTTTGCAGATACTCCACAATGACACCAACTGCCACTCCAAATCCAAAACACAGAATTCCTGTAGCTGCAGCTTGAGACGCTTCCCATGCATGAATGTCATCATGGACACTGGAAGAGTCCCTGACTTCCCACGTTTCACACGAAGAGTACTCCAGCTGCCCTTCCATGACTTACCCATAAATTAGTCTCTTTTCATTACTTTCTCTACTTTAACCAGTATTAAATATCTACCTCACCTGGGCCATGTTCCTTAAACACTCCTAATCTATACTAAAGACCAATTTGTGACTGTTTTCATTGGAGCATCTAAGACTAAGAGGAGGTCTGATAGAGGTTTTCAAAACCATGAGCAGGCCGGACAGAGTAGATAGGGAGGAAGTGCTCCCGGTCAGAAAAAGAACAAGAGGATGTAGATTAAAAGTGATTTGCAAAAGAAGAAAGAATGAAATGAGGAAAAGCATTTCTACTCAGTGAATAATTGGGTATGGAATGCACTGCCTGGAAATGGAGGTGGGGCTATGTTCAATTGAGGTGTTAAAGAGGGCTTTCGATGATTATTTGGATAAAAATAATTTGCAAGGTCACTGGGATAAAGCAGGATATTGGCACGAAATAATGATGTTCATTTAACAAGCTGACGCAGGCATGATGAGCTGAATGGCCTCTTTCTGTGCCGTAACACTTCTGTCATTCTGATACTTTAAAGACTGGATAGCAGATATACTCACTTGATCTTACTTATTCAACACTATTCAACACTGTCACTTGTTTTGTGTTGGCCTCTGTTCCTACTTGATGAGCTTATGTTTTCCCTGTGATGTCACTCTTGACATCACCCCTCTAGTGCAACTTTTCAACTCCTAGTTTCCCTGAGGCTGAAGATAGAAAAAGAAAATGGAAAAGAGCGGCTCCTGGTTTCCCTTCTCAGCATACTTCCCTTTTACTAATCTTGCAGTGTTACCACCCTACACCAGAGCACTCTTTGACAAAGTGTTTAAACTCTCCGACATGATACCAAGTCATATAGGGAAATAATATGGTGGAAGACCATAAAGCTTAGCCACAGCTGCAGGTTTTAATGAGGATGTTAAAAGAGGAAATTGAGATAGAGAGACAGAGAAGATTATGGAGACAATCCCAGTGCAGATGGCCAAGGCTTTTGAAGTCACCTGATGGTGGAATGGTTAAAATTGGGTATACTTGGGTGAATGGCTTAGAGGGGAACTTGCAGTTGGTGGTGCTGGCCTTGTCCCAGATGGAAATGGTCATGGGTTTAGAAGTTGTTGTCTGAGGAGCCTTGGTGAATTTCTGCAGTGTATCTGGGAGATGGTACATTCTGCCACTACTGAGTGTCAGTGGAGGAAGTGGATGTTTGTAGGTGTGACACTGATCAAGCAGGCTGCTTTGTCCCACATGATGTCAAGCTTTTTGAGTGTTTTTGGGGCTGCACCCGTCCAGGCAAGTGGGGAGTATTCTATCACACACCTTACTTATGCCTTTCACATAAATGCTGAAGTCCCTGTGCATCAGGACAAGCCTTGGGAGCAACCAAAATGCAGCAAGGACAACTGGTTAGTTTATTTGTATTGACAGCATTAACACAAATGGAATTACACTCTGCTCAGATTAGGCAAGAATGTCTGCCATTGCCTTTGCTTCTGAACACTTTTACCATTATTCACTGGAAGAGACAAATTAACAATTGAGCCTGACTACAAGGTACTCCATTTCTGAAGACGTGTCCAGACCCGAAACGTCAGCCTTCCTGCTCCTCTGATGCTGCTTGGCCTGCTGTGTTCATCCAGCTCTACACCTTGTTATCTCAGGTACTCCAAAGGACTTTTTTCAAAGGGCTACTTTCTGCTTCAAAGCCTCTGCAAAGAATGTCACCCCAGTTACAGAGATATCGTTTGGAGATGACATGCAAGCAAAGGAAACAGATGTACATTGCTGACGTGGTGTCAAGCTCAGCATTCCCAGTGAAGAAACTAGGGGATGCTATTCCAAGTTTGTGGATTACACAAAAATAGGAAGGAAGGCAAGTGGTGAGGATGACACAGATGTTCTATAGAGGGATACAGTCAGATTAAGTGAGTGGGCAAAAACGTAGCAGATGGAATATAATTTGAGGTTATACTATTTGGCAGGAAAATAGAAAAACTGAATATTATTTAAGTAGAGAAATATTGCAGAAAGCTACAGCAGAAAGGGATTTGGAAGTCCTTGTACATAAACCTCAAAATCTAGTATATAAGTTCAGCAGGAAACAGGAAAAGCAAATGGAAAGTTGACCTTTATATCAAAAAGAATGGGGTGCAAAAATAGGGAAGTTCTTGCTTAAACTACACAAGATACTAGTTAGACTACAGCCAGATTACCATGAACAGTTTTGGACCTGTTTTTAAGGAGAGATATACTGGCATTGGAGGCAGTCCAAAGAAGGTTTACAAGGCAGATCCTAGCTACGGAGGGATTGTTTCATGAGGAGAGGTTGAGTAGGTTGAACCCGTACTCATTGAAATTTAGAAGAATGAGAGGAGACATTAGCGTATACTGTAAAAGTCGAATTTGTTGGACAACTTTTCAGGCTAAATTTATGGGGTTGATTAATACATGGATACTACTTTTGAGGGGCTGAAATTCATGCTACAGTCCCAAATATTGAATCATTAGCAGAGGCCCAAATGATCTCTAAACGAATGAAAAAAAAACACAACAAATTACGGTGATTACCAGATAAAGACAATAGAAACAAAAATGAATTAGTAAGCTTTTATTTATACATACAAAAAGTGAAGTAGAAATATAATGCAGCTTTAAATTACAATTACATGGTACGTCTTAAATTAAACATCAAATATAAAAGTTCATTACAATCCTGCAAAATCACATTGTTCAACAGCTTCAGCACAGAATAAAACTTCATAATCATCAGGATAAATGGGATCCTCTTCATCTTCACTGTCCGTAGTTAGAGGTAGCACATCATCTGCTTCTTCTTCTTCATCTACGTCACCCCATAGATGATCGTCCTCTGTACCGTCCAATACATTCAAAATTCCACATTTCTTGAATGACTTGAAAATACTGTCGGCTTTTATTTCCTTCCATAAATCAAATATCCATTCACAGATCAGTGGCCTGCACACTGCTTCCTTTCGTGTATGTTTTTTCTCCATCATGCATCCAGTTATTCCACTTCATTTCCTCACCGTAACATTTATGTTAAGGATCATACCTTGACTCACAAATGTTGATCTGTTATCTGTGAAGAACTAGAGTCGACTTTTACACGAGATATATGGAAAAGGCCACATTTTTTGGCCAAAAATAGGGAGTCAACTTTTACATGAGATCGACTTCTACTCGAGAAAACTGTAAGATTCTTATGGGGTGTGACCGGGTAGATGCTGAGAAATGGTTTCCCTTAAAGTCAGAGTCTATTTTATTGAAACATACAAGATTCTTAGGGCACTTGGCAGGATAGATGCAGGAAGGTTGTTGCCCCTTGTGGGAGAGTCTGGGACTAGAGGGCATAATGTCAGATTAGGAGTTGCTCATTTAAGACACTGAAGATGATGAGGAATTTCTTCTCTCAGAGGGTAATGTATTTGTGGACTTCTTTACCACAAAGGGATGTGTTCATTAAGTATATTCAAGGAGGAGACAGGTAGATTTTTAATCAATAAAGGAATCAAGGATTATGGGGGAAAGGACAGGAAAGTGGAGTTGAAGATTATCAGGTCAGCGATGATCTCATTGAATGGTGGAGAAGTCTTTGTGGGCTGAATGACCTATTCTGTTCCTATGTCTTATGTTCTTCAGGTAGTGAAAATTGACAAGAAATCAAACTGATAATGCATGAGAGCAGTTGTGTGCATTGTAGGCAACGTGGGTAAGTCATGTAAAATGTAAATAATATTGCACGCAGAATGTTTTGGATACGGGGAAGATGTTTGAGACAGAGATGCAATAACATACTAATATATACTGTAGGCATCCATCCCACAGCTAGTTCATTAATGACACCACACAAACCAGAGTACCATCACATGAACTTGTAACACTAATCTTGCAATAAGTTTCAAGTAACAGAAAGTAGAAACAAATTTCTAGCAGATGATAAACAATTGGAGTGCATTTTGAGACTACCTGGATATTTGAATTGCAAATATGTGAAACAATGAGAATGAGAAAGGGCACATTTAATGTCACACCTTTATGATCTGAGCACCAGGTAGTTCTAATCCATATGAATGTAATTTTTGTGCCTCTCAATGAATAAGAATGACTCATTTCTGCGAGCTGGTTACGTAAAATAACAAACATATACTGCCTGGGCCTGCCACTGCATGACCCAATTCAAGAAAGTCAAGAAAATAAAAACAGAGAGTGTTGAAGAGACAAAGCAGGTCCGGCAGCGTCTGTTGAGAGAAAACAGAGTTAATGTTTTCAGTCCAGTGACCCTTCTTCAGAACTGACAATAGCTAGGAAAGGGTAACATTTACGCTGATGATGAGGTGACATGTTTGGAGTGAACAGAGTATATGGAGATGGAACCCAGAAAAAAGACAGGGAAAAAAGGGGAGAAGCAAACAAAGAGACAGCAGATGATAGGCTGAGAGAGAGAGAGAGAGAGAGAGATAAATACCAAGTTATACACAGAGAACCCAAAAGAAAGCTAAATGGTTGCTGCTAAATGCCTCATACTAGTTGGCTTGAGGATGTTACAGACAGGTTACTGAGATAGGGAGAGGCAAGGCCATGTGGGGATTTAAATACAAAATTCATATCTCCCAATTTCTGGGTGTGAGCCTGCAACTCTTGAACTGCTTGAGCCCCTTGAAAGTAAGGTAGAAGATATATAAAATTTGTGTAAATCTGCATTTCCTTCATAATAGCACGTCCACGAGTGTCTCATGAACTCTGTGGATTCTGTATCACTACCAGTACCCCCTGTATGCCAGAACTGAGTGAGGAGCAATGTAAAGAAACCATGTACTTCAGGAAACTCCCCCTTTAAATTACAAAGTCCTTATAAGAAGGATAAAAGGGAATCGGGACAATGCTCTATAGACTGCTGGGGCATCACATTTTGGTACTGAGGCAGATGGATTATGACATGCCAAGGGTTTCTTTAGTTTAGAACCACCATGGATTAAAGTAAAAAGAGTGGAGGCCAGAAAGGAGCCCATGTTTCCTGTGGATGATCAGAAGCTCTCAACACTGAGCTTCCAAAAAGAATGGCAGCACGTGACTCAGGTATTCAATGTCCAGAGTGTGACCCCCTCAACTTGTCAAGACTGCTGGGAAGATGTTATTTGGCTGGTAAAATTCATGATTGCCTCTGCATGGCACATTTCTCTGACACAGCACATCACCCTCCTCTCACACTGCTCAATGAAGTACATTTCCTCCATTGCTCTTTCAGCAGTACACTCTACCTATCGAGTCTGATCCGCAATACTCTTATACTACGTTTCACACACACAAACCACTGAGCCAATTACACACACCCCTGCCTCCACAAACTTGTCAGTGATGTCCACCAACACTTGCACCTCACACTTATACACACTGGCTCTGACCCACACTCGTACAAATGTTGGAAGCTAGAATCAGGATCGGGATCTGGCCAGGCACAACTGAGCTACTGCCAGGATGGGGGAATAAGTCAGTTTATGTCTTGAGGCCAATTAAACAAGTGAAATGTGGAGCTTGTTCAAGGAACAGCTACTGCGTGTCAAGAACAAAGAACAAAGAAAATTACAGCACAGGAACAGGCCCTTCGGCCCTCCAAGCCTGCGCTGATCCAGATCCTCTTTCTAAACCTGTTGCCTATTTTCCAAGGATCTGTATCCCTCTGCTCCCTGTCCATCCATGTATCCATCTAGATACGTCTTAAGTGATGCTACTGTGCCTGCCTCTACCACATCCGCTGGCAACACATTCCAGGCACCCACCACCCTCTGCGTAAAGAACTTTCCACGCATATCTCCCTAAACTTCTTCCCTCTCACCTTGAAATTGTGACCCCTAGTAATTGAGTCCCCCACTCTGGGAAAAAGCTTCTTGCTATCCACCCCGTCTATACGTCTCATGATTTTGTAGACCTCAATCAGGTCCCCCCTCAACCTCCGTCTTTCTAATGTAACTAATCCTAATCTACTCAACCTCTCTTCATAGCTAGCACCCTCCATACCAGGCAACATCCTGGTGAACCTCCTCTGCACCCTCTCCAAAGCATCCACATCCTTTCGGTAATGTGGCGACCAGAACTGTACGCAGTATTCCAAATGTGGTCGAACCAAAGTCCTATACAACTGTAACATGACCTGCCAACTCTTGTACTCAATACCCTGTCTGATGAATGAAAGCATGCCGTATGCCTTCTTGACCACTCTATCGACCTGCGTTGCCACCTTCAGGGTACAATGGACCTGGACACCCAGATCTCTCTGTGCATCAATTTTCCCCAGGGCTTTTCCATTTACCGTATAGTTCACTTCTGTTCAGTTCGGTTCTGACAACTTGTAAATGTCTATATAAACTCTCACAGCTTGGAAACATCAGATCAGAAATGAAATCCCTTCTGCTTGGTTGTAAATGGCTCTCCTGAACTGTAATCTTGATCTTTCTACTATGGTAAAACCATTCTCATGAACTAAACTCCTGATTATTCTGAAGTTGAAACTAAATTAGTACACCCCTCTGCATTTGTTTACTGTCATGAAATAAATATTTCAGGAAATTAACACCAACAGTACAATGTTAAATACTTAAATGAATCATATCCTTTCTTGTAAATGATATATTAAAGTCATTGTTTCCAAATGACTTTTTGGCATCTTAAAAAGATATTGTCAAAGAAGTGAAACACATTTCTATTTTCAGAAAATCCTGAATTCTCAAATGATAATGATACATTATACACGTTTTGGAGTGGCACTGTAGCTCACTGGTTAGCACTGCTGCCTCACATGCGCCAGGGACTCTGGTTCGATTCCACCTCGGGTGACTGTCTGTGTGGAGTTTGCACATACTCGCTGTATCTGTGTGGGTTTTCTCTGGGTGCTCCGGTCTACTTCCACAGTCCAAAGATGATGTGCAGGTTAGGTGGATTGGCCACGCCAAATTGTAGCTTCCAGGTATGTGATCGCTAGGTGTGTTGGCCATGATCAAAATTTGGGTTTACGGGGATAGAGTGGGGATCTGGGTGAGATGCTCTTCAGAGGGTCAGTGAGAGACTCAATGGGCCAAATGACCTCTTTCCACATTGTGGGAATTCTATTTTATCAGACTAGCTTCTGGTTCAGGCCAAGGCTGATACTGAATTCTGTGCTTTACCCATGTTTAAAATTACCAAATTTGACAAACAAATTCTTGGAGCCGTCAGCACATAACGTACTACCATTTACACTGTCCATCCCCTTCCCCAAAACGGCTGGTCAAACTGTAATTTTTATCCTCTCCACATTTCAACTACTGCTTAATATAAAACATAATTTCTAAAATTCCCCTAAAGATTAATCACATGGGTATTGTTGTCAGCAACCCAGGATACAATCCCTTAATCTCTGCTAAGTATGTACCTGTCAGGCAGGGAGGAAGTGGTCGAGCGAGGGAACCGTGGTTTACTAAAGAAGTTGAATCTCTTGTCAAGAGGAAGAAGGAGGCTTGTGTAAAGATGAGGCGTGAAGGCTTAGGGCGCTTGAGAGTTACAAGTTAGCCAGGAAGGACCTAAAGAGGGAGCTAAGAAGAGCCAGGAGGGGACATGAGAAGTCTTTGGCAGGTAGGATCAAGGAAAACCCTAAAGCTTTCTATAGGTATGTCAGGAATAAAAGAATAACTAGAGTAAGATTAGGGCCAGTCAAGGACAGTAGTGGGAAGTTGTGCATGGAGTCCGAAGAGATAAGAGAGGCGCTAAATGAATATTTTTCATCAGTATCCACACAGGAAAAAGATAATATTGCTGAGGAGAATACTGAGATACAGGCTATTAGACTAGACGGGATTGAGGTTCATAAGGAGGAGGTGTTAGCAATTCTGGAAAGTGTGAAAATAGATAAGTCCCCTGGGTCGGATGGGATTTATCCTAGGATTCTCTGGGAAGCTAGGGAGGAGATTGCAGAGCCTTTGGCTTTGATCTTAATGTCGTCATTGTCTACAGGAATAGTGCCAGAAGACTGGAGGATAGCAAATGTTGTCCCCTTGTTCAAGAAGGGGAGTAGAGACAACCCTGGTAATTATACACCAGTGAGCCTTACTTCGGTTGTGGGTAAAGTGTTGGAAAGGATTATAAGAGATAGGATTTATATTCATCTAGAAAGGAATAATTTGATTAGGGATAGTCAACACGGTTTTGTGAAGGGTAGGTCGTGCCTCACAAACATTATTGAGTTCTTTGAGAAGGTGACCAAACTGCTGGATGAGGGTAAAGCGGCTGATGTGGTGTATATGGATTTCAGTAAAGCGTTTGATAAGGTTCCCCACGGTAGGCTATTGCAGAAAATACGGAGGCATGGGATTGAGGGTGATTTAGCGGTTTGGGTCAGAAATTGGCTAGCTGTAAGAAGACAATGGTTGATGGGAAATGTTCATCCTGGAGTTCAGTTACTAGTGGTGTACCGCAAGGATCTGTTTTGGGGTCACTGCTGTTTGTCATTTTTATAAATGACCTGGATGAGGGCATAGAAGGATGGGTTAGTAAATTTGTGGATGACACTAAAGTCGGTGGAGTTGTGAATAGTGTGGAAGGATGTTGCAGGTTACAGAGGGACATAGATAAGCTGCAGAGCTGGGCTGAGAGGTGGCAAATGGAGTTTAATGCGGAAAAGTGTGAGGTGATTCACTTTGGAAGGAGTAACAGGAATACAGAGTACAGGGCTAATGGTAAGATTCTTGGTAGTGTGGATGAGCAGAGAGATCTCGGTGTCCATGTGCATTGATCCCTGAAAGTTGCCATCCAGGTTGATAGGGTTGTTAAGAAGGTGTACGGTGTGTTAGGTTTTATTGGTAGAGGGATTGAGTTTCGGAGCCATGAGGTAATGTTGCAGCTGTCCAAAACTCTGGTGCGGCCGCACTTGGAGTATTGCGTACAGTTCTGGTCGCCGCATTATAGGAAGGATGTGGAAACATTGGAAAGGGTGCAGAGGAGATTTACCAGGATGTTGCCTGGTATGGAGAGAAGGTCTTATGAGGAAAGGCTGAGGGACTTGAGGGTGTTTTCATTAGAGAGAAGAAGGTTAATAGGTGACTTAATAGAGACATACAAATTGATCAGAGGATTAGATGGGGTGGACAGAGAGAGTGTTTTTCCTCAGATGGTGACGGCTAGCATGAGGGGACATAGCTTTAAATTGAGGGGTGATAGATATAGGACAGATGTCAGAGATAGGTTCTTTACTCAGAGAGTAGTAAGGGCGTGGAATGCCCTGCCTGCAACAGTAGTAGACTCGTCAACTTTAAGGGCATTCAAATGGTCATTGGATAAACATATGGATGATAATGGAATAGTGTAGGTTAGATGGGCTTCAGATTGGTTTCACAGGTCGGTGCAACATTGAGGGCCAAAGGGCCTGTACTGCGCTGTAATATTCTATGTCCTAAGGTCACAGACCAGTTCTGCTGCAGAAACCTCACAGTGTGGTCGTGCATTCTTTAATCAATTGTATATGGTCTCCTCCTTGCCTCCTCTTTGTCTTTCTGAGGTGGCTGCAGATCTCAGGAGGCAATACTATAGTCACTTATCATTAATAGATTGTGGAGGATGCTGCCCATCAATACCACCATGCAGACCTTTTGAGAATGCACTGCAAGGAACACACCAAGTGATCTAAATAGTGAAACCACTGCTTGGGGAGATTGATGACTTGCTCCATGGTATTGCAAGTGGCTCCATGTCTGTTATTAAAAGTGCTCTGACCTTGTGCACTGGGAAGGTAGAAGAGAGATATGAGTAATGTCTACATCGTTTATCCTATTATCTTGGAGGCCTGAGTGGGAATCATTGACTGTTGCAGAATAACAGATTTTCACTGAGATTAATTTCTTGATGTAGTCACATGTAAACTGCATATTAACAGAATGTGGTTGTGATATTGTTCCCCACGGAAGTGGAGGGACTTGCAGGCCCACGGGCAGTACATTGGCTCAGTGGGTAGCACTGCTACTTCACAGCACCAGGAACTGTGGGTTCAATTCCACCCTTGGGAAACTGTCTATCTGGAGTTTGCACGTTCTCCTGGTGTTGCGTGGATTTCTCCTGGGTGCTCCAATGTTCTCCCACAGTCCGAGTTGTGCAGGTTAGGTGGATTGGCGTTGCTAAATTGCCTGTGGTGTCCAGGGATGTGCAGATTATGTGGATTAGCCATGGGAAATGCAGGTTCCAGGATCAGGGCAGGGGTGTGGGTCTGGATGGGATGCTCTTTGGAAGGGTCAGTCAATGGGCTGAATGGCCTGCTTCCATACTGCCTGCTGCCACTGAGAAGGATCCCATTGTGTCAAAAGAAAAGGGGATGGTGATCTTCACAGTTACAGGGGAGCAACTGAGCCTCCTGATTAAACTGAATGAGGAGACACAATTTTATCACTACTTTCTTTGTGAAACAGTTTCCTGTGGCAGAGTTCCTGGTTCTTTGGTGCCGTGGAGTGGTGCTTCTGTAAAACCAATTCGGGGTATGGCCTCCTAAGGAGAATACTTCATTGCCTCCTTCCTCACAGAGAGCTATGTCTTTGCCGTCTTCTCTATGTGTCCTGCTCACATTGCATTGTGGTATTGTAAGTACTGCCCTCACACCTATGCTGAGCAAAGTTATTTTCTGCCTTCCTGTGGTCAATGAAAATCTTGTAGTTACTCCTGCCACTCACCACTGAGCTTCCAACAACTTTGCCTGAGTGCAAATAAGTCAAAAGCATCTGACTTTAGATAGCCCTGAAATATAGCCCTTCTTTCATACTTTCAGGATGAATAAGGATGACATGGCTCACACATTTGTTGAACAATTTTTGTCTTCTAACATTTCGTCAGTTCATTGGTTTCAGCGACATCATGGCGGTGTATGATCAGCGGTTTCAGGTCTACATGCCTGCACATGCTATTTCTGTCAAGTTAATGGATTGGAGCTGCACAGCAAAAAGCCAACAGTCGCTCAAAAATGGCAAAACATCAGGTGGTGCCTTGTAACACACAATGATTTTTAAACTTGACGTTGGAGGAATGGATGGTGTGCAGGTGAGCAAGTGTGGGATGGGATACAGGACAGCAGAGTGTTGGATGAGCTGATATGTGTGGAGTGATACGGTAAATTAGGCCCATTTTCTTGAGGGTTAGGTATGATGAGAGGTAATCTAATTGAAACCTATAAAATTCCTAAGGAGCTTGACAAAGTTGACGTTTCCACTGATGTGGAATATGGAATATGGGTCACAGACCCAGAATAAGGGGATGGCCATTTAGAACTGTGATGAAGAGAAATATCTTCATTCAAAAGGCTGTAAGTCCTTGGAACTCTCAACTGCAGACACCTGTTAATGCTTGGTGGGTGCGCATATTCAAATCAGAGATGGATAGTTTGTTGGATAGTAGGTCAAGGCACTCAGTGGCTTAATCTTGATCCCATTTATTATGTTCTTATGCAGGAGAGCATTGGGATAGTTAAGTCTGGAGATGACAAAGGTATGCATAATGATTAAACTTAGCTCTAGAGCAAGTGATGTTGCAGAGGTGCAAGAAGGCAGTATTTGTGAAGGGGAGAATGTGGTGTCAGTCGCTCAGCTTGGCATTAGTTAAGATGCTGTGGTTGAGAACAAGCTGGGTCAGTCAGAGACAATAACAATGCTGGGATAGAATCAGTAGCCAGAGCACATAACTTGTGGCTTCTGTCTTCCAAATCTTGAAGTCCAGGAAATATTGTCCATCCAGGACTGGAGATGTTGTCGTCATGCAGTCTGACTACACAGAGGTAGCAGACCAGTTAATAACAGTCTTGGAGAGGTGACAGTTCAAATGGAAGCTGACCCAATGTCTGCAGATGTTGTTACCAGGGGGAAGCATGTAGGTGAAAAATAAGAGGACACTAAAGATCGATCTTTAGGGCAATTTGAAAGGTAAAATGCAATGATAGGTAGAAAAGTCATCACTGGATTCACCCTGGCTATTACTGAATAAGTAGGAACAGAACCAGCAAGTGGCAGTCTCAATGAGCTGGATGGACATTGGTATGCTTAACCATATCAGCTTTGATTACAGCCATTTTGTTTCTGTAGCAAAAGTGAAACTTGACTGGAAAAATTAAAACATAGAGTTAGAATCAGAGAATAATTGAATATTACAACATAGAATTTGATCAACTATGTTCATGCTGGCTCTTTAAGAGGAATACAAATCGTTCTAATTTACCCATTTCTTCTTAATTTTCTTAAACAGTATTCTCCTTCAAAGATAATAGGTACTGCAGATGCTGGATAATCCGAGATAACAAGGTGTGGGGCTGGATGAACACAGCAGGCCAAGCAACATTATAGGAGCAGGAAGCTGCTTGGCCTGCTGTGTTCATCTAGCCCCACACCTTGTTATCTCGGATTCTCCTTCAAATATGTATTTAATTCCCCTTTAAAGTCTATTATTGAATCTGTACATAGCATCCTATTAGGTAGTACATTCCAAAGTCTAACCACTCATTTCGTGACAGAGGGCACAGCTTCAGGTGACAACAACATAATCTTAGAGAGGCCTTAGAGAGTAGTTTGCATGTTTAATGAGTCCTGGGTGGTTTTTTGAGATGGAGTTGATGACAATAGCTTTGAACCGGAAAGGGAGTGATTATGTGAGGAAAAGGAACTATTTATAACGTTCAATCTGGAAAGTAGATTTTTTTTGAGGTGATGTAGAGTGCTTTGTGAGGTACATAAAGCCAGTGAAGAAAGTAGATCCTGAATACTACTTTAATAGTGCAAATAGTTTCGGTAGATCCAGATTCAAAATAATAAATGACTAATTTATTAATTTTTTAATAATTAATTTATTAGGATGCTCAATTTACACAAGGTGTTCAAAGGTTCTACAAAACCATGAGGGTCATGGATAGGGTAAATAGACATGGTCTTTTCCCCGGAAAACAAAAGGGCATAGGTTTAAGGTGAGAGAGGACAGATTTAATAGGAAACTAAGGGACAACTTTTTCACACAAGAGGGTGGTGCATGTATGGAATGAGCTGCCAGAGGAAGTGATGGAGGCTGGTACAATTACAACATCTAAAAGGCATCTGGATGGGTATATGAATAGGAAGGATTTAGAGGGATATAGGCCAAATGCTGGCAAACAAGACTAGATTTATTTAGAATATCTGGTCGGCATGGATGAGTTGGACCGAAGGGTCTGTTTCTGTGCTGTCTCGTTCTATGACTCTATAGAATCCTTATAGTTTCCCAGTGTGGAAACAGGCCATTCAGCCCAACAAGTCCACACTGACCCTCCAAACAGCATCCCACCCAGACCCATCTCCCCACCCTTTCCCCGTAACCCTACGTTTGCCATGGCTAATGCACCTAACCTATACATCCTTGAACACAATGGGCAATTTAGCATGGCCAATCTACCTAACCTGCACATCTTTAGACTGTGGGAGGAAACCGGAGCACCCTGCAGAAACCCACACGTACATGGGGAGAACATGCAAACTCCACACAGGCAGTCACCCGAGGGTGGAATCAAACCCAGGTCCTTGGCGCTGTGAGACAGCAGTGCTAACCATCGAGCCACTGTGCTACCCCATATAACCTTGTAAAACAAACAAGGGCAGGACTTATACAGATAATGGTAGTGCTCGATGTGAGAGGAGAAAGATTTAAAAGGGACCTGACAGGCAACTTTGTCACAGAGATGGTGGTTCGTATGTGGGATGAACTGCCAGTGGAAGTGGTAGAAGTAGGTAGTTACAACATATAAAAGATATTTGGACAGGTACATTGCATGTTACCTTTCAAATTGCCCTAATGATCGATCTTTAGTGTCCTCTTATTTTTCACCTACATGCTACCCCCTGGTAACAACATGAATAGGAAGGGTTTAGAGGAATATAGGCCAAACGCAGGTAAATAGGACGAGTTAGAACAAAGAAAATAACAGGCCCTTTGACCCTCCAAGCCTGCACCGACATGCTGCTCGTCACAACTAAAACCCCCTACCCTTCCGGGGACTGTATCCCTCTATTCCCATCCTATTCATGTATTTGTCAAGGTGCCCTTTAAAAGTCACTACAGTACCTGCTTCCACTACCTCCCCTGGCAGCGAGTTCCAGGCACCAACCACCATCTGTGTAAAAAACTTGCCTCCAAATCACCTTTAAACCTTGTCCCTCGCACCTTAAATCCATGACCCCTGGTAAATGACTCTTCCACCCTGGGAAAAAGCTTCTGACTGTCCAGTCTGTCCATGCCCTTCATAATCTTGTACACCTCTATCAGGTTGCCCCTCAAACTCCATCGTTCCAGTGAGAACAACCCAAATTTCTCCAACCTCTCCTCATAGCTAATGCCCTCCGTACCAGGCAACATTCTGGTAAATCTTTTCTGTACCCTCTCCAAAACCACCACATCCATCTGGTAGTGTGGCGACCAGAATTGAACACAATATTCCAAATGAGGCCTAACTAAAGTTCTATAAAGCTGCAACATTACTTGACAATTTTTAAACTCAGTGCCCCAGCTGATGAAGGCAAGCATGCCATATGCCTTGTTGACTACCTTCTCCAGCTGTGTTGCCACTTTCAGTGATCTGTGTACCTGTACACCCAGATCCCTTTGCCTATCAGTACTCTTAAGGGTTTTGGCATTTACTGTATATTTTCCATCAGGATTAGACCTTCCAAAATGCATTACATTACATTTTTCCAGATTAAACTCCATCTGCCATCTC
Source organism: Ginglymostoma cirratum (assembly GCA_024137785.1). Lineage (NCBI taxonomy): Eukaryota > Metazoa > Chordata > Chondrichthyes > Orectolobiformes > Ginglymostomatidae > Ginglymostoma > Ginglymostoma cirratum. Next base: position 68,607,107 of record JAHRHZ010000133.1, read on the forward strand.
TCTGCCCAAGTCACCAACCGATCTATATCCAGCTGTATCCTTTGACAGTCCTCATTGCTATCCACAATTCCACCAACTTTTGTGTCATCGGCAAACTTACTAATCAGACCAGTTACATTCTCCTCCAAATCATTTATATTTAGTACACACAGCAAAGGTCCCAACACTGATCCCTGAGGAATGCCACTAGTCACAGCCCTCCATTCAGAAATGCACCCTTCCACTGCTACCCTCTGTCTTCTATGACGGAGCAGTTTTTTATCCATCTTGCAAGCTCACTTCTGACTCCGTGCGACTTTACCTTCTGTATCAGCCTGCCATGAGGGACTTTGTCAAAGGCCTTACTGAAGTCCATGTAGACAACATCCACTGCCCTACCCTCATTGATCATCTTCGTCACTTCCGAAAAAAATTCAACTAAGTTAGTGAGACACGACCTCCCCTTCACAAAACCATGTTGCCTCTCGCTAATACGGTCATTGATTTCCAGGTGGGAGTAAATCCTGTCCCGAAGAATCCTCTCCAATAATTTCCCTACCACTGACATAAGGCTCACCGTCCTGTAATTAACTGGATTATCCTTGTCACCTTTCTTAAACAAAGGAACAACATTGGCTCTTCTCCATTCCTCTAGGACCTCCCATGTAGCCAGTGAAGATACAAAGATTTTCCTCAAGGCCCCAGCAATTTCCTCCCTTGCCTCTCTCAATATTCTGGGATATATCAGGCCCTGGGAACTTGTCTACCTTAATGTTTTTCAAGACCCCTGATACTTCCTCCCATTTTATCTCAACATGACCCAAACTATCTGCACACCCTTCCCCAGACTCATCATCCACCAAGTCCTTCTCTATGGTGAATTCTGACACAACATACTCATTTAATATCTTGCCCATTTCCTCTGGCTCCACACATAAATTCTGCTCCCTGTCCTTGAGTGGGCCAACCCTCTGCCTGGCTACCCTCTTCATCTTTATAAATGTATAAAAAGCCTTGGGATTTTCCTTAATTCTGTGGGCCAATAACTTATCATGACCCCTTTTAGCCCTCCTGACTCCTCGCTTAAGTTTCTTTTGGCTTTCCTTGTATTCCACCCTTGCTTCATGTGTTCCCAGCCTCCTAGCCTTGATAAATGTTTCCTTTTTCTTTTTGATTATGCTCACAATATCTCTCATTATCCAAGGTTCCCTAAACTTGCCAAACTTATCCTTCATCCTTACAGGAACATGCTGGTCCTGAGTTTCCAGCAACTTACACTTGAAAGCCTCCCACATACCATATGCCTTCAATCTACATTCTTCAGTTCCTGCCTAATATTGTTGTAATTAGTCTTCCCCCAGTTTAGCACCTTCACCTGTCAACTATACCTATCTTTATCCATCAGTACCTTAAAGCTTACTGAATTGTGATCACTGTTCCCGAGCTGCTTCCCTACTGAGACGTCGACCACGTGGCCAGGCTCAATCCCCAATGCTAGGCCCAGTACCGCCCTTTCCTAGTTGGACTATCTACATACTGTTTCAAGAAGCCCTCCTGGATGCTCCTTACAAACTCTGCCCCATCCAAGCCCCAAGCACTAAGTGAGTCCCACTCAATATATGGGAAGTTAAAATCACCCATGACAACAACTTGTTACTTCTTTGTCTCGCCAATATCTGCCTACATATCTGTTCCTCTATCTCCCGCTGGCTGTTGGGAGGCCTATAGTAAACCTCAAACATTGTGATTGCATCCTTCCTATTCCTGAGCTCTACCCATATTGCCTCCCAGTATGAGCCCTACAAGGTGTCCTCCCACAGTACAGCTGTAACATTCTCCTTAACAAGTAGTGCAACCCCCCACCCCTTTTATGTCCCCCTCTATCCCGCCATAGTTCTGTTTAGGAAACCTGCTCGGCATGGATGAGTTGGACCGAAGGGTCTGCTTCCATGCTGTATGACTCTATCTAACTAATTAGAGTAATGAATGAGGGGACTGTAGCATCTTTCTAGAAAGATGAAATAAGATAGGCTGAATACTGTTTGTCAGATATACCTGTTATGGAACACAGATTCCATTCATATGGGAAAGCGCATAGAACAAAAACCTTAAAACTCCAGACTTCAGACTGTAACTGGATGAAGTACACTCACATTGCAATCTTGTCACTGCAAGATCAACTAAAGAAAGCAAACTAATGCTATTGGCCATCCTCAATTTGCCATCTATGTAGGTGTGGCTACAGCCACACTTAATACTGCATGATACTATTTTGTTCAGGAAATGCCTGACTGAGTACCAACAAGCTGGTCAAACAGCTTTTCATGATACACAAGATTTTGTGTTTTCTGTCCTATTAAGATTTGTTCTCAATGGTCACACATCCTCTCAGGTGATCTTTAGTTAAGAAAAAAATATTTGGCCTTGGAAGACGTGAGAAAGTTCAAGATATGAGAACAAAAATAACACTGAAATGAAGCAGCTGATTAAACTAGGAGGAAAGAAATCACTGAATGCCCCAGCTTGGTTTCCTTATAATCATATTGCATTTTTTTTCTCAATTAACTTTATATACATTTAAATATAAATACTTACACTGGAAGAAACTTATAAACTGGAGTATCTTGTTATTCCCAATTAAGATGGCAACATAGGAGACAAATAAAATGTGGAATTTATGTATGACAGCAATACTATACATTTCCAGTTAATTAAGACATAGTGACATGGCTGGTTAAGCATTCTTTCTTCCCAAAATTCTCATCATTGAGCCTCCCCCATCCAACCCCAACAAATATTCTGAAAGCACCGATATGTGTGCATGAGGCAAACTGGTGCCAGCAACTCTCTGGAAGATGGGAGCAGGAGGAGGCCATTTGGCCCTTCAAGCCTGCTCCACCATTCATCATGATCATTGCTGATCATCCAACTCAATAGTCTAATCCTGCTTTCTCCCCATAACCTTTGATCATATTCGCCCCAAGTGCTATATCTAGCCACCTCTTGAATACATTCAGTGTTTTGGCATCAACTACTTCCTGTGGTAATGAATTCCACAGGCTCACCACTCTTCAGGTGAAGAAATGTCTCCTCATCTCTGTCCTAAATGGTCTACCTGAAATCCTCATACTGTGACCCCTGGTTCTGGACACACCCGCCATCGGGAACATCCTCCCTGCATCTACCCTGTCCAGTCCTGTTAGAATTTTATATGTCTCTATGAGATCCCCCTCATTCATTCAAACTCCAGCAAAAACAATCCCAGTCTAGTCCATTTCTCCTCATACATCAGACTGCCATCCCCAGAATCAGCCTGGTAAACCTTCACTGTACTCCCTTGACAGCTAGAGCATCCTTTCTCAGAAAAGGATACCAAAACTGCACACAATATTCCAGATGTGGTCTCACCAAGGCCGTGTATAACTGCAACAACACATCCCTGCTCCTGTACTCGAAACCTCTCGCAATGAAGGCCAACATACCATTTGCCTTCTTTACCGCCTGCTGCACCTGCATGCTTACCTTTAGCGACACAAGGACACCCAGGTCCTGCCGCACACTCCCCTTTACAGCCATTCAGGTAGTAATCTGGCTTCTTGTTTTTGCTTCCAAAGTGAATAACCTCACATTTATCCAAATTATACTGCATCTGCCATCAATTTGCCCACTTACTCAACCTGTCCAGATCATGCTGACGGATCTCTGCAGCTTTGTCACAATTCACCCTCCCACCCAACTTCGTATAATCTGCAAACTTTGAGATGTTATTTTTTGTTCACTCATCCAAATCATTAATATATATTGTGAATAGCTGGGGTGCCAGCACCGATCCCAGTGACACCCTACTGCCTGTTACTGCCTGCCAATTTGAAAAGGACACATTAATTCCTACTCTTTCTTCTTCCTCTCTGCCAACCAGTCTCCTATCTATCTCAATACACTTTCCTCAATCCCATGCCCTTTAGAGCTTACACAATAACCTCTTATGCAGGACTTTGTCAAACACTTTCTAAAAGTCCATATTAACCACATTGACTGGCTCCCCCTTGTCAACTCTGCTAATTACATCTTCATAGGATTCCAACAGATTTGTCAAGCTTGATTTCCCCTTCATAAATTCATGTTGACTCTGTTTGATCCTGCTACTGCTTTCTTGATGCCCTGCTAAAAAGTCCTTGGCAATGGATTCAAGAATATTCCCCACTCCCGATGTTAGCTTTACTGGTCTATAATTCTCTGTTTTCTCTCCACCTCCCTTTTTGAATACTGGAGTGACATTAGCCACCCTCCAATTTGCAGGGACTGTTCCAGAGTCTATAGAATCCTGGAAGAAGACCACCACTGCATCCATTATTTCTAGAGCTACTTCCTTAAATACTCTGGGATGTAGACTATCAGGGCCTGGGGATTTATCTGCCTTCAATCCCAGCAATTTTCCCAGCACCATTTACTACTAACATATATCTACTAACAGTGATCTCCCTTAATTCTTCCCTCTCACTAAATCTTGCATTCACCAACATTTCTAGTATCAGATTTGTGTCCCCTTTTGTGAAGACAGAACCAAAGTAATGTATTCAGTTGCTCCGCCATTTCTTTGTCCCCTATTATACATTCCCCCATTAAAGTGACCAAGTGCAAGTTTGACTAAGTGTTGGCAAGTTAACCTCAGCTGCTATATGCTTCCTTTTTAAAGTCTCCATATCAAAACCTTTTAAAATATACCTAGTCTTGTCCCCTTGCCCTTGCAAATTACCAACCCACCTTAACTTCCTTATTATCGCCAAAAGTTGTTGTCGCCTTCCAAAGGTCTATTTTTCTTGCGCTACTCTGTTTGAATCCTCCAAACAAGTTTTCATCACGCCACTGGACTGTAATGACCTTAGTTAAAGCCACAAATGACACCTTCTCTGACTGTGGTTGTTCTATTTTGCTTTAATTGCTTCATACTGATTAGTTTACCACGGGATATGTAAACAGCTGGAATACACCATCATAGGAAGTGATGCAGGCTAACATAAAACATTTCTCACAGGATTATCAGTCAACAGATAGAAGCAAATTACTGCAGATGCTGGAATCTGTCCTGGAAACAAAAAATGCTGGAAATCACAGTGGGGTCAGACAGCATCCATAGAGAGAGAGCAAGCTAACATTTCTAGCCTGGATGACTCTTTATCAGAGCTGACTTCAAGTCATCTAGACTTGAAACATTAGCTTGCTTTCTCTCCATGGATGCTGCCTGACCCGCTGTGATGTCCAGCAATTTTTTGTTTCATGAGTCAACAGGTAGCATGAACATAGCAGGGATTTCCTGAACCTTGTTATTTTTTAATGAAGAACCATTCACTTTGTTTATCAATTAGCATTACAATGTTTGGTACATTTCTGTTCAGAACCAGCGACACAACAATGGTCAAGGTGCATTATTCTTGCCTGACTTCTCAGTAGCCTTTGATACAATTGATGACACTATCACCCCATAATGCTTTTCTTCTGTTTGGCTGCACAATGAGGTTGTCATAGGTGGGTTCCAAGAGACTACAAGAGAGTATAGACAGGTTGGTCAGATGGGCTGTTCAACGACAAATGTTTATCCTATTCAACATTTCATACTTCTCTTTCATAATAACAATATCTGCCTTGTCCCTCTCTTTTGTGAAAACAGATGCAAAGTGTTCGTTAAGAACCATGCCCACATTTTCCACTTCTGCACAAACTAACTTATTGTTCTGTATTTGGCCCTGCTGCATCTTTAATTATCCACTTCCTCTTTATGCATTTATAAAATATTTTTGGGTTTACCGTCATTTTACTAGTCGTTATTTTCCATGGCCTCTGTTTGATTTTCTAATTTCCCTATTGCCTAATGTCACTCTTGACTACTCAGAAGGAACAACCAATACAACTGGTGAATGACACATACTGTCTCACTCGCCTTTTATATTTCAAAATGGATCTTCCGGATGACCAGTACACTCACTTCCAACTATTGCTGTTTTCTAAAATTGATTGTTCCCTCAGCTTACTGTTTGCTTCTGCTGTCTCGAGTCATTGACATCCGACATAAACTTTTTTTTATTTTGTGTTTTCCTTCTGTGTATACTGTTTGAAATCCAAGGGCTTCTAGATTGTGGAGTCCCACCCTTTTATTTTGTGTAATCATATTTGTTCTGAAACTTCTCCATTTTTTTCCTTGATGTCGCCCATTGTTTGACACTGATATATCTTCAAGTAGCTGTTTCTGTCTACTTTGCTTAGTAAAATTGGCCTTTTATGATATAAAACTTTTGCTCTTGGTCAATCTTTATCTTTTTTCACGCTAACTCTGAATCTAACTAGATTATGGTGACTACAACTAAAAAGTTCTCTCACTGATAGCCCATCACATGTTTAGATTCATTCCCTAAAATTAAGTACAGAATGATTTCTTTGCTTTGTAGGACTTCCTACACACTGGCTAAAAAAAAATGTTCACTTTAATACAATTTAAGAGTCCTGTGCTTGCTAAACATTTTACACTGGCGGTATCAGACATTGCCTGGCCAGGTATTACAAGTTTAGGGCCTGTCTTAGACACGCCTGTTGTTACAGAAATACTGTTACTCCTTTAAGTTGGCTCGTAATTGTTTGGAGCACTGGGAGTATCAATGAAGGTAATGTTTGGCAGGATGTAAAATGCAATGCTTCTTGTGACCTGTACTGGGGTGTAAGTTTTTCACCATGCACAATCAATGACTATGATTATTAATGGAGAATTGAACATTCAGTATATGGATGGTACTAAGAGGTACCTCAAGTTGCACCGGTGGTAACAGTAAGTTACAAAAGGTCATAGAATTGGAAAAACTATGAGCTTAAAGTGTGAAAGTGAGTGCTCATCAACTTTAGATTGCAATTGGAAGGTTGATAGACTGAAAGAAAAAGTGAGGGCTTTCTTAAATGGGAAAGCAGCTATGGAGAAGCATAGAAATGTACATAGAAATTGTGACCATGTACAAAAAATAACGTAATTAACTAAATTAATAAAAGTGCATAAGTACAAAATGTAATTAATAGGGAAAAATGAAAATGTTGACCTTCATCTCAAAAGGTCTGGAATTTGCAAGTGTGGAAAAGATGCTTCAGTTGTATACAGCTTTGGTCAGATCCTAACTGAAGTGTTAGGTTCAGCTTTATGCACCAAAACATGAAAGATAATTGGCCTTGGAGTGAATGTATATAAAAGCACAAAGAAGGACCCAGAGTAAGTCATTTGGTCCTTTGAAGCTGCCCAGCCATTTAATAAGATCATTGTTGAGCTGATGGTAACTTCAAATCCACATTCCCCTACGCCTGATACCCTTACACCTTTTTGCTTACCAAGAATCTATCTGACTCTGTGTTAAAAATATTCAAAGATTCTATTACTGTCTTTTCACGAAGAGTGTTCCAAAGGTTCTTGAACCTGTGCAAGAGAAAAAGTTAACTTCTCCCATCAGAGGAAACATTCTTTCCACATCTATCCTTTCAAGACCCCTTTCAATACAATGGTTGTAGTGGAGATTCACAAGAGAGTTGCATCAGGTCTTAATGTGGTCAACTCAGAGGCCATGTCTCCTTGAATTTAGAAGGTGGAGACTGAGTTAACTAAGGTCTTGAAAATGATTAAGGGTTTTGAGAGGTAGATCTGGAGAACTAATTAACCTTGTGGGGATCTAGAAAAGGAGGGTACAATATTAAAGACTGAGATGTGGAAATCTGGACACCTCTACCTTCCAAAAGGTTCCAGATCATGATCAATGGATTTTTGTTAGGAACAAATGTTATGGCAAAAATATGGGTATATACAGTTGTGATGCAGATCAGCCATGATAGAATTGGATATCAGAATAGTCTTGAGGAGCTAAATGAATGACTTCTGTTCCTAAGCAGTCTGATGTTCAGGGATATGGCTCTACTGCTCAATATCCAATACATTGGAGGTGTGGATTGCATTGCAGACAGCATGCTAAATATGTGGTGTTTACTGCCTTTCGTGATTTCTGAACGTGACTAGCATAACGGACCTATTTATTAGGTATATACATCAACAGGAAGCCCATTAACATTGGTGGCAGGTGCTACTTAAAGAAAGACTGCACTTCTAAATGGTATGTGCTGCTTAGCTGCAAGAAATGCTGGGTGTCCTCTGTGAGCTGAACCCATGTAGGGATGTGGTGAATGGCTGAACATGCAAAACAGGCAGCCTCAAAAAATACATAGAATTGCAACCATCCTGCAAGCACTTTGTAGTCCCTTTAAAAAGAAATGGTGGCGGGTGGTTGTGGCAGTTGGAGAGGGCTCAGGTTCTTCATTTAGTGCCACATTCAGCTATGTGAGGTTAAGACAGGATGTTGGCTGGAATTTGGGCTTTAAATTAGTGCTGCACACTAATCTCTGTTACTCTACGTCCCACTGAAAGTCATTAGGCATGCACATAAAGCGCTTAACCAAGATGGCTTCCTGCTTATCCTACGTGTATCCAAGACTAACATTTTCAAATCTTGGTTATAAGATATGCACACTGCCTAAAGAGTTAGGTCCACATGATTCAAGTTAGCCAAATTAAGTTCTTTGAGGCTTTTTTAAGAGACCGATTTAAAGGGAAATTTGTGTTTCCAGTATACAACTGCCAATTACCTTCTCCCTTCCAAGAGAAAACATTTGAATTGCAAGGAGGAAAACAGGCACTGTGAGCTAGGGTCAATTTTAATGAGTTTGCATAAGTCCTATTAAGTTACATAAGTTAAGCAAATAGCCTTGGTGGCTCCCAAGCCAACAGTTTTCATTTAGAGTCAACATTGTTTTCTTTCATCTTCACATAAGATTCTTAACCCTTTCCTTGATGTGGAGATTTCTGCATGTTGCTATTTCAAAAGGCCTCATCAGATCAATTGCAATTTGCAAACTTTGTCCTGACCCCATCTCATTTGCTGTGAAGGACATCAGCCCTAAAGTCTCTGGTTCACCATGGCATGAAAACATCAGCATATGCACACAAAGTGAAGAAAAACAAAATTGGAAGTAATGCAATGGGTAAAAAGTACTTCCCCTCCATCCCGTTTCCATATACAGAAAATGTTGGGAGATATTGATTACAGAATGCTTGGGTTGCCCTGTGACAGTATAATCTTGGACGTAGGTGGCAGTTTCAGCTGATAAGGACAGAAGTGCATTTCAAAGGGGTAAACATTGGAATGAAACCTTTGCTTTCTACTGCTTTACTTTAGATGTATATTTGGGAATGCTTTCTGCAAGGTGTCTGAAAAGTTATCGATTGGGTCTTCACTCGACCTCTTTCCAGAAGTCTCTGGAGACCAAGCAGATTTTCGGGCAAATGGACAGGAAAGGCAGGATTCCCAAAGGGAATCCCTCTATTCAGTTACATAGAAGAAAGAACAGGTGGAATGTAGTGAGGTCAGTTTGGCCAACATTGCAAATTTTCCTGCCATTATTTAGATTGCAGACTTACTGCATCGACCAACAGTTTGGCCTAGAGTTGTGCGTAGGAAGGCTACACTATAGCAAAGAAGTCCTTGTTAAACTCTTTGCCTACTGCAATTTGATCCTTATTGCAAAATAGATCCCCAGCTGTGGACTGACATTGTGTTTTAGTGCTATGCTGACCTCCTTGAGGTGCCAGTCTGTGTATTCAGCAATCTAGACCCAATATACCCAGCCATTAAACAATCCAAAAATTCAACCATTCCATTCTTTGAACATCCAATTGGTTTGTAACCAACAGCTCAGTGCAATACAAACGCGAGACTTGCTAGCAGCTCTTTTTAAGGCAGTCCAGAGTTTCTGCACTCTTTAGTCCAGCTGGGGACACATTGAATGACAAAGGTTTCTCTGGCTTATGACACGTGGATGTCTGTCATACTTCAAGTAAGATCTTCATTTACGTAGCACCTTCACAAATCTGGCTGACCCAAGTTCTTGACAGCCGGCGAATTCCTTCCTGAAGCCTAGTCTGCTGTAATGTAGGATATGTAGCATTCAGCACGACCACTGAAAAGTCTCAAAAACTGGTTACTTTTCACAGGCCTATTCTCACAAATGATTTCTTGCCTTTACCATTTTTCATCACTACTGAAACTATTTCCATTCTGGTTTCCTGATCTTAGGTCGTAACTCTCTATTGTATTAATACCATGGTTAGTTAACAAAACCACCACTCAGTATTCTTCTAGATTCCTGTCCTTTATAAGTATTCTATTCCCTTCAAGAAGTAGATCCCAATTCATGTCATCCTGAAGCCATGTCTCTATAATAGCTACCATATCATACTTATTTATTTCCATTTGTACCCTTAGTTCACTTATTTTATTTCAATACTACATGCATTCAGGTACAGAGTTAATTTTATCCTTTTTATTCTTTTTCTCTTATCTGCTGTCTTTCTTTTAAACTTGTACTCTATTTCTTCCTGTAATGGTCTGTTTATTATTTCCTATATTAATACTTTCTTTTTTGTCTTGTCTCTACTCCTTAATTTACCACATTTTCCCAAATTTGATTTTTTGTCCCCACTATTTAGTTTGCCCTCTCTTTTACACTAATTATGTGACTTGCAAGAACACTAGCCCCGGTAAAGTTTGGGTGGAGACAGACCTAACTGTGCAGCTACACAACCTCTGATCTGGTGTCAGTGCCCTACAAACCAGAAGCCACTTCTCCCACCCCAGTCTTTCAGCCATGCATTCATCTCTCTCATCAGATTCGTATTATGCTAACTTGCATGTGGCTCAGGTAATAATCGAGAGAATATGACTTTTGAGACTTGACCTGCTTCTTAATTTGGTGGCTGGCTCCTCGTAAAGATGATGCAGAATCTCATTCTTTATCCTGCTTATTCCATGAGTAATTACATGGACCATGATGACTGGATCCACCTACTCCCACTGCAAGTTCCTCTCCAGCACTGAGTAGATGTCCAAAACCCACGCATTGGGCAAGCAATGAAGCCTTCTGGACTCATGTTCTTCATTACAGAGAATGGCCAGTGTCCCCTACTACTGTTATTTCCTTATTGCTCCATCTATTTATCTGGCTTCCTGTACTAGGGAGCTATGGTCAGTTAGCGCATACACTTTGCAGGCTGTGTTCACATCTAATCAGGCTGGAAAAACCTCAATGCTGGTGGGTAATTTGCAAAGGCTAAGGCTTTTGCACTCCTGCCCTCTACCTTTACCTGCCTCACTTGCAGACAAGCTCTGTTCTCCCTGAACACGGATTAAATTAGAACACACTGTCTTAAGATCTGTGACTGCCTCCTAACATAAATAATCCAGGCAACATTCCATCACTGATGCATTGCAGTGTCTGTTGTTCAGCCTCTCGGTCATAAACTCTGAACTTAAGCTGCTTAAACTCCATGCACTTAATGGAGATGTGTTTGCCCTGGATCACAATAGCATCCAAGGGTACTCACATGCTGCAGCAGGCACACATTCCCTGTCCTGCAGTCCTTAACGTTTTCTAAGCAAAGACTTTTTAAAATTTAAGTATATATTTAGATTTCTTTTGATATATTTTATTAACACTGCCACTAGTTGCTAAAATACTTGAACCTTGGGAACAGAATCAATCCATAGCAATCCACACCATAGCAGATAACCAAATAAGCAATTTCTTTTCCAATAGTAAGAATGAATCCCTTGAGATTGAAAATATTAGCAAAAGTGGAAACAAAAACAATGGAGTCCCTCTTCTCCTTCCTCCATTAACTCTCTTAATCACCCAAATCCCAATACTCTATTGTAAACTGTACTCAACTGCTAAGTCACCCTAGACATAAAAATAGAAATTGTTGGAAAAACTCAGCAGGTCTGGCAACATCTGTGGACAGAAATCAGTTAACATTTTATTCTGAGGAAGGGTCACTCGACCCAAAACATTAACTCTGATTTCTCTCCACAGATGCTGCCAGACCTGCTGAGCTTTTTCAGCAAGTTCTATTTTTGTCTCTGTTTTACTGCATCCGCAGTTCTTTCAGTTTTTATTTGCTATGTCACCCCACATTGGCTAGTTTTAAATGTTCCTAACATTGAAGTCCTAACGGATCAAGTTACAGAGGAAACAATTTCAGCTACTTCAATAATTAACTAAGTCCAACCGTTCTTCTACTGGAGACCTTGTAAATGCAGGCAATTTTAGAAGTTAAATCGTAGATTTTAATTAAATGCTAATTCCAAATAAAATTAAATTTGTACAATGTGATTCCTTTCACCTCCTCTGGCAGCATTCCAAAGGGATTATTCCCACTGTTTTCTCTTATTGTGACATCATGGTTCCCTCCACTATCACTCAAAACACCTCAGCTCCCTCTCATGGTACCTTCCTGTGCAATCAGAAGAAATGTAACACTTTCTCCTTTACTTCCTCATTGTACAAGGCCCTAAGCATACTTTCTAGGTAAAGCAATGATTTGTTTTTACTTCTATCAATCTGTTCTACTCTATTCATTGGTCCCAATGCAGTCTCCTCTACACTGGGGGCAACAAATGCACAGCTGTGAGACCACTTTGTGGAACACCTCCACTCATATTGCAAGCATGACCCTGATATCCAATTGCTTGCACTCTAACATACCATCTTGTTCTTATGCTTACATTCGTTGCATCAGTGTTCAAGGAACAGCACCTCATTTCTGCTTAGATGCTAATCTACAGCCTTCTGGGCTCAAAATTGATTATAACAAATTCAGTCCAAGTGGTTAACAGTGCTGCCTCATGGCACCAGGGTTCCAGGGTCGATTCCAGCCCTGGGTGACTGTCTGTGTGGAGTTTGCACATTCTCCCCGTGTCTGTGTTGATTTCTGCTGGGAGCTCCAGTTTCTTCCCACAGTCCAAAGATGTGTAGGTTAGGTGAGAGATAATAGGTACTGCAGATGCTGGAGAATCCGAGATAACAAGGTGTGGAGCTGGATGAACACAGCAGGCCAAGCAGCA
>JAHRHZ010000133.1:68620459-68644833 GCA_024137785.1 Ginglymostoma cirratum
TGCTGCTTGGCCTGCTGTGTTCATCCAGCTCCACACCTTGTTATCTAGGTTAGGTAAATTGGCTATGCTAAATTGCCCGGTAGTGTCCGGGGATATGGATTCGGCTAAGTTGATTAGTCAGGGGAAACGCAGGGTTATGGGGTCTGGGTGGGTGGCTAGGTCTGAGTGGGATGCTCTTTGGAGGTTTGGGGCAGACTTGAGGGGCCAAATAGCCTCTTCTGCACTATAGGGATTTTATGATTCTAACCTCCACTTTGTTTCCCCTTCACGGAAGTGCCCAGCTTTCTTGGTTTGGCTTTCAGCAGAGCTGACCGATATTTTGACAATAACAGCTATGCTGGACCGTTCCCTGACTCTCATCTCGACAGCAAATACCACTCCCTTTGCCTTTGACTCTATCATTCCTGTGGTTTTGAATCTTCTTCGCATTATAATCCTCTCCTGACCTTCCCTTCTGTTCAACTTGTCCCTCTGCACCATTTTCCTACAATACAAGGCTTTATTCTCCCTTCAGCTCTGAAGAAGTCATATTGGACTTGAAATGGTAACTCTGATTGTCCCTTCACAGATGCTACCAGATCTGTCCATTTTGTCTAGCATTTTCTGTTTTTATTTTAAAGCTCTCTTCATTCATATCCAATTCCTTTCAGGTTAAAATTTTATAAAATTGTGTCACATAGAGCTAAAGGTAGACATTTGGGATAGCAACTGTTGCAGGAACAAGTTGGAAGTGTTCATTAGTCAAGTGCAGACAGCCAGAACAGTGGACTCAAAGCAATTCAATGACTGGAGTTATGATGGAAGGTGTGGGTACAGTGAAATTGACTTAGGAAACTACAGCATCAGATAAAATTCATGGGATATCATGCCTCACACACCACCTGCCTCCATGATTATTGCAACTGAGAAGTGAAGTATTTTCTACGAGCTTTATCACCATTAACCAAGGGAGTTTCTCACGTTTTGTTTTAATGGGTATATGAAACGCAGTAACTGAGACAGTTGTTACAATTTATATCAATGTGTTAATATTTGCTTTAATCAAACCGAAGGATTCTAGTTCTTTAGATTGAATTGGTTCTTCATAAGCAAAGGAATGAAGGTTACAATAGATAGGCACAAATGTGGATTAAAAAATCTTACTGAATGGCAGAGGAAACTTGAAGGATTGAGTGGCCTCCTCCGGCTCCTAATTCTTAAATACGTACAATTGTGTTAATGGATCAGATACATCTTAGGTAAGATGCAGACTAAAGCCTGAATTCATCTTTCCATGTAGCTGGTTAACATTAAAAACAAACACTGCAAATACTGTTGACACATCTACATTCTTCATGGTGGAGCTGGGATCTACAAAGAAACAAGGCAACAATGAGCAAACTGGTGGTTCAATCTGCCACCTAGTGGCTGCTACACCTTTTCACAGCGTCTAAAGTGAGCAAATGTATGAATGCAATCTATCTGAACTTGACATACTTTAATCACTGGCCAGTAACAAAATTTAAAAATAACAACTACCGCTCTCTTTTTGCAATTCTAGAGTGTTTCAACTTAGGTCCAAATGTTCAATTTTACAATACACTGTTGTGTATGTTATTACATTAAAAATAACCAGAAACCTGACTCATCTCAGTAGTGTACATAACAAGGGTGCAATTGTTGCGGAGTACATCTGAAACGGGATGCAAACCTGAGAGTTTGGTGAGTAGGGAAGCTAGGTTCTTTTTTTTTCTAACCATGTCAGTTGACATTTTCAACATTTAAGGGCTATAGGTGCTAAGGAGCCCAATTTCATCTCAATATCAGTAGGAGGTGGGAATTCGTGAATTCAGTAGTGACAGAAGCTAATGGTGTCATTTGCAGGATATCACCTGAAGATACGTTCACTAACCTTGATCATTAAACTTCTTCCTACACCCCTGATCTCTGCCATTATCTCTCCATCATTTTAACAAAGACCTCCAGTGCGGTATCTCAAAACACTGGGTCTGAATGATCCCTCAACAGTCAGCCAATGTTGTGTTTATTTAGTACAGGAAGCTACTCCCAATAAATCTCCGCATCTCCAGCCAGAACAACATACTTTTGGTTTAAGAGGTACAGGTTAGTTGTAAGGTGTACTGGGCGTTTCTGATATTGGGCATCTGCTGATGCTTGAGGATGACAGGGAGTCCGAACTGCACACAGAAATTATGAAAATAAGGCAGTAGCAAAAGCTGGTGTCTTGCATGCAGTGTCATCAATGGATTTGGATAATCATGCACCCATATTCTTTAATCAGAATGACAAGCTAACTCAAACTAGCAGGATCAAATACATCACCACACTTATGTAGAAAATAAAATCTCGATTACTTCTAAATAGATAAGAACATAAGAGATAGCAGCAGGAGTAAACCATCTGGACCATTGAGCCTGCTCTGCCATTTAATAAGATCATGGCTGATCTTTTCGTGGACTCAGATCCACATAGTTGCCCACTCAGGTTAATTCCTTAATTGTTCAAAAATCTATCTTTGCCTTGAAAACATTCAACAAGGTAGCCTCAACTGCTTCACTGGGCAGGGAGTTCCACAGATTCACAATCCTTTGGTTAAGAAGTTCCTCCTCAACTAAGTCGTAAATCTGCTTTCCCTTATTTTGAAGCTATGCCCCCTAGACAATTTGTGATTTATTCATAAAGACTCCATCCAGATTTCTTTGAGTTATTTTTTATTTTTAAGATACTGATGGAGCAAAGGTTCTAAATCCCATAGAAACATACAGTCAACAATGGAACTATTTCTGCAACAACTTCGGAGTTGTACAAGCCTCTTTTTTGTCATTAAACTGTCATTATTTTTCATCTGGATCACTTTTATTTGTAAATCACATGGAAAGTCAAATACTTTACAAAGAGATGGGGGAAATGCCTCATAATTTCCCCATCGTGGCATACATAACTCATAACTACTTTGATTAATCCTAGGGATATGGGCATTAATGGCAATCTCCCCAGAATTAACCAAAGTAGCTATGAGTTGTGTATGCCACAAAAGGGACATCATGGGGCACATCCCCCATCTCTTTGTAAAGTATTTGACTTTCGTCCCCACTGTTACATTTGTTGATCATTTATGACTATTTATTTGTGAAGATGATGTTTACCAAGTGAATGTCATTCTTGAGCTGGCCAACAATCTTCAATCAAGCTACTTTTAAAAAAAACGTGAAATCCATAGCAAGCATATAATTTAATCAAAAGCCATACCTTTGCTGTTTCTAACCACACTGCACATGACCAGAACCAAGTGACCATATCCACAATCGCTAACACGGGGCCTGTCATAACAGCTGTGGCAATGGCCCTCATTTTTAATTCCTTTTAACATTTCTGCTATAGAGCACAAATTTTTCACCACATCCCCTAGAGGGCAGTATACTACTGTAGTTGTTTCATGAATATCAACATCATTATTTGGAGATCTGTTGCAGTGTAAATCTTAACAGATGAACACATTTTTGCAGGCCCATTATCTAATTGCCTTACACAGGTTCAATGACAACAGTCTTTACATCTGAAAGTATGGTTGTTAAATGTACCACCAGCAAAGATAGGAAGAACACTAAATTGTGAACAAGACATGAGGCTACAAAGGGATATAGATAGGTTATGTGAAGGGGCAAAGATCTGGGAAATTGTGTATAATGCAGTAAAATGGGAAGCTTTGGCAGGAAGAATAAAAGTACTTATCTAAATGGTAATGGACTATAAAGTTCTGAGATGAGAACTACTTGGAAGTCCTCGTGTGCAAATCTCAGAAAGTAGTTTGTTCGTACAACAGGTAACTAGGAAAGCTAACAGATCGTTATACAAAAAAAGTACTGCAGATGCTAAAACAAAACCAGAAATTGCTGGAGAAACTCAGCAAGTCTGGCAGATCCTGTGGAGAGAAAGCAGAGTTAATGTTTCAACTCTAGTGACCTTTGTTCAGAACTGGAGATTTTAACATTTGTTGTGAAGGGAATTGAACATAAAAAAAGTCATACTTCAATTATATAGGGCATTGATGAGACTGGATCTTGCACACTATGTGCAGTAATTGGTTTCCTGACTTAAGGAAGGATGTAAATGCATTGGAAGCGGTTCAGAGGTTCAACTAATACCTGGAGTATGTGGGTTGTGCTATGAGGAAATGTTGAACTGGATTAGCTTGTATCTGTCGGAGTTTGGAAAAATGAAGAGCCACTTAATGGAAACATATGGATCTAATGCATATAGGAAAGATGTGCCTTTTAGTGGGAGAATCTAAAATTAAGGTTCACTGTTCAAAGACATGATTTTTTTTTCTCATAGTTAGTCATGAGTCTTTGGAAGTCTCTTTCTCAAAAGTGGTGAAAGCAGAATCTTCGAATATTCTTAAGGCAAAGGTAGCTAGATTCCTGATAAGGTTATCCTTGGATGGAAAGTGAAGTGATCCCACCAGCCATGATCTTACTGAATTGTGGAACATGCTAAAGAAACTGAGTTGTCTACTACTCCTCCTATTTGGTATGCTCATATGAGGCAGTGATATAGTGGTAATGTCACTAGGCTAGTTACCCAGTGTGCCAATATGCTGCAGCCTGGGCTCAAATCCCACCATGATCAAAAATTCAATCATCATGGCATTCTTCAGATATCCAACCTTTTGGAGAGACAGGTGGGGCAGCAAAGATGGTGAGGTAACACTATTAATAAAAAAATGAAATGAGAACAGTTGTAACAGATGATCCAGGCTCGGATGATGTAGAGTCCGTTTGGGTGGAGGTAGAAAAGCAGTAAGGGAAAGACTTTGGTTGGAGTACTGCATAGATCCCCATGCAATAGCCACTCTGTGGGGAAAGGCTATAAATTAACAAATAATAGCAGCATGTATAAAGAATGGAGCAATAATTATGGGTCACCTTAAACTTTATGTTGATTGGGTTAATCAGATTGGCAAGGGTAGCTGCTGCAACAACAAATTCATAGAGTGCATTAGGGATAATCTCTTAGAGCAATATATCATGGATCCAACCAAGGAGCAGGCTATCTTGGATCTGGTAATGAGTAATGAGACAAGTTTAATAAATGACCTCTGAGTAAAAGATTCCCAAGGAAGTAGTGATCATAACACAGGATAGAATATTTAGTTTGACAGTGAAAAACTTGGGTTGGAAACAACTGTGTTTAACTTAAATAAAGGGAATTACAACAAAATTTGGATAGTGTTAGCTAAAGTGAACTGGGCAGACAAATTAGCAAGCAAGAATGATAGCAAGCAAGCAGTGGCAGGTACTTAAGGAGGTAATTCATGACTCTCAGCTAAAAATATACCCCAGTACGGAGGTAAGATTCCAGTAGAGAGATAAACCAACCACGACGATCCAAGGAAGGGAGTATTCAAGTTGGAAGAAAAAGCATATAAGGAGGCTAAAGTCAGTGATAGCCCCAAAAACCGGGACGAATTCAGAATCCAGAAAAGGAGGACTAAAAGGATACTGACGACAGAGATAATACAAACTGAGGGTAAACTAGCGAGGAATATAAAAATAATAAAAGTATAAGAGCTTCTTTAAACATATAAAAGGAAGAGAAAGATCGAAGTGGACAGAGGATCCTTAGAAAATGAACCTGGCCAGATGGGTTTTGTGGAACAAGGAAATGGCAGGGGAGTTAAAGAGATATTTTGTATCAATCTTTACGTGGAAGATTCTTTGAATATTCTGTTAATACTAAAGAACACAGGGAAGGAATTAAGTACCATCAACATCACGAAAAAAGTATTATAAGACAAACTAATGGGGCTGAAGGCAGATAAGTCCCATGGCCTTGAGGGCTTGTATCCTAGGATTCAAAAAGAGGTAGCTACAGAGATAATGGATGCATTCATTGTAATTTTCCAAATAATCACTGAATTCTGGACAAGTATCAGAGGTTTGGAAAACTGCTAATGTGGCATCCCTATTCAAAAATGAAGAGAAGCAAAAAGCAGGTAACCACAGACTGATTAGCCTAACACCTATTGTTGGAAAGGTATTGGAATCAATTATCAAGGAAGTAATAGCAGAAAATCATAATGTAATCAAGCAGAGTCAGCTTGGCTTCATGAAAGAAAAATCGTGTCTGACTACTTTATTAGAGCTTTCGAGGAAGTCCCAACCAGAGTGAATAAAGGTGAATCAGTACAGGTGTTGTATTTGAACTTCCAGATGTTCCACAAGGTGCCTCACAAAAGGTTGTCATATGATAAGAACACAGTGTGGGAGGTAGTACATTGGCAAAGACAGAGAATTGGCTCATGGGTAGGCAACAGTGAGTAGAGATAAAGGGTTCTTTTTCAGGTTGGTAACTATGACCAGTGCAGTTCCACAGGGATCAGTGCTGCGACCTCAACAGTTTACAATATATACCAATGACTTGGAGAAATTAAGAGACTGTATTGCAGCCAAATTTGCAGATGACAAAAAAAAGAGGTGGAAAAACAATCTGTGAGAGGGATACAGTTTACAGAGAGATATTGATAGGTTATGTAAGTGGGCAAATTGAATATAATGTAGGATAATGTGAAGTTGTTCATTTTGGAAAAGAGACCAAAAGATCAGAATATGATTTAAATGGAGAGAAGCTGCAGGAAGCTGCAGCACAGAGGTACTTGAGGGTATGTACACACAAAACACAGAAAGTGAGTGCACAGGTAATCAGGAAGTCTAGTGAAATGCTGGCCCTTATTCAATACGGCTGGAGTATAAGAGTAGGGAAGTCTTACTACAACTGTACAAGGTGCTGGTCAGATCACATTTGGAGTAGTGTAAGCAATTTTTTCTCCTTATTTAAGGAAAGGTATCATTTCATTGGAGCAGTTCAGAGAAGATTCACTGAGATGATCCCCAATATAGATGCATTGTCTTATGAGCAAAGATTAAACAGGTTGGGAATCTACTCACTGGAATTTAGAAGAATGAGAGGTGATCTTGTTGAAACAGGTAGGATTCATAAGAGGCTTGACAGATTAAATGCTGAGAGGACGTTTCCCCTCATGGAGGATCAGGGACTAGACAGGCATAGTCTCAGACCAAAGGGATATGATGAGGAAGAATCTCTTCTCACAGAAGGTTGATAGTCTTTGAAACTGCTTGTCACAGAGAACAATGGGGCAGAGTCCTTTTGTATATTTAAGACTGCGATAGATAGATTCTTGTTCTGTAGGGAAATCAAGTGTTATGGGGCAAAGGCAGGAAAGTGGCCTTGAGGGATATCAGATTAGCCGTGATTTTATTGAATGGTGGAGCTGGTTCCAGGCACTGAACAGCCTGCTCCTGGTTCTATTTCTTACGGTTTTAATAATGCGTAACTGCCAATGGATTCAATTCTTATTGATCACTTCGAATGATATTAGTTCTTCAAGGTCATTGAGACACCACAGAATTCAATGTTTGTAGATAAAGAGACAACAGGTTTTTTTTCTAAAAGTATTTATTTTACATTGCAGAAAACAGAATTAGCCTTTAGTTACACTGAGCTTTCAATGTGCTTTTTTAGTCTAGACCCATTTAAGTACAATATGCAAAACGTAATTAAAATTGAAATTCTTGCACCCTAAATCCCATCCCACAATTAGAACTTGAAAACAGGAGCAAAGTATTTAGTTTACTGAGCCTGCTCCATTGCTCAATTAAATCAGTTCTTACCTTCTCATCCATCTTAACCACATCTATCCACCTTGGTTACATCATCCTTAAAAAAAAAACTCAGTTTTGAGCTCTAGTCCTGGTGTTTTATATCTGCTTTTGCTTTTGGTCAACAGGGATTTTGTGCCTTGTATTACAGGATCTGTAAGGCATTCATGGGGGGGACTTTACAACTGCAGTGTTACTGTGACCTTATAAAGAAAGTATTTGCATTTGATTAGCCTTATAAAAATCATTTATAAAGTGCATTTGCACATGTTTCTATCATCTGGGGTGCAGTATCCATAACGAACTCTATAAAATTGATCTTGTTAAATAGAATAAATATTACATATTCAATTTTGATTAACATATTGGCTCTTGTTGGGGTCCAATAGTCGCATATATCTGTATATTAACCAACGAGTCCCCTTTAATATCTCTGAGAATGCTGTATTACTGCATTAGATGAACTATCCAATTAATTCTATTCCCCTGTTCTTTTCCATAATGCCGCAATGTTTTCTTCCTCCTGTTACTTATTCGATTCACTTTTGGATTTACTCCCATCACCCTTTGAGGTAGCGCATTCCAGATCACAACAACTCACTGAGTTTCCTCATGTTGCCTTTGATTAATTTTGCTGATTATCTTATATCTGTGCCCTTGGTTTTGACAGAAACAATTCATGATTTTAAACACTACTACATCACTGTACTCAAGATCAAGAATCCAGTGTGGTGGGTGGGCAGGTGGTGGAGGTAACTGGTATTTCCCCCACATTCCAACATTCTTTTCCACTGGACATTGGTGTATGAACAATGTTGAAGTTGTCTTATACTTCAATGAAGAATATTCTCTTTACCCTGTTGTGATTTACAGCAGGTAGCTATCCTCCCTCCTGTTGTGACTCTGCAACCAAGGGAATACAGCACACAAGACTGCTCCTGAACCACTGATGCGTCCAGCTAGATATTGAGACACATGCAGTAGCAGCTTGGTGGGGTCATCTTAGTTACTTTACCTGAATATGTCTGTGCAGTGAGACTGGATACTTCGAACTAGAATGAAATATGACTCGGTGTCTTTCTGCTGTTTTTAACCTAACATAGGTATGTTCTAATGGCATCCACAAACCAATAACTTTCTAAAGTAAGAGACAAGAGTGAAACTGAGTCATTTACTTTGCCATTATCATATAAACACAAATGTGAGAGAGTGCGTGTGTGTGTGTGTGTATGTACGTGCGCGCATATCTGTAATTTAACACAATAGAATCATAGAGCAATACAGATGTACCGCCCAGAAACATACCCTTTGGTCCAACTTGTCCATGCCGACCAGATATCCTAAATTAACCTAGTTCCATTTGCTGGCATTTGGCCCATATCCTTCTAAACCCTTCCTATTCATAAACCCACCCTGAGCCTTTTATATGTTGTAATTGTACCAGCCTCCATCACTTCCTGTGGCAGCCCTTTCCATACATGCACCATTCTCTGTATGAAAAAGTTGCCTCCGAGATCCCTTTCAAATCTTTCTCCTCTCACCTTAAACATATGTCCTCTGGTTTTGGACTCCCCTACCCTGAGGAAAAGACCTTGGCTATTCACCCTATCCAGGGCCCTCATGATTTTATAAACTTCTATGAGGACACCCCTCAGCCTCCGATGCTCCAGGGAAAATAACCCCAGTCTATTCAGCCTCTCCCTATAGCTCAAATCCTACAATCCCGTAAAATCTTTGTAAATCTTTTTGGAACCCTTCCAGGTTTCACAACAGGGAGACCAGGATTGAATGCAGTATTCCAAAAGTGGCCTAACCAATGTCCTGCACAGCCGCAACCCATGACCAACTCCTTTACTCCCAACTCCTTTACTCAATGCACTGACCAATAATGGCAAGTGTACCAAATACCTTCTTCACCACCCTGTCAACCGGTGACTCCACTTTCAAGGAACAATGCACCTACACTCCTCTGTCTCTTTGTTCGGCAACACTCCCCAGGACCTGTATAAGTCCTGCCCTGATTCAGCGCCTCACATTTATCTAAATTAAACTCCATCTGCCATGCCTCGGCCCATTTGCCCATCTGATCAAGGTCCCTTTGCTGTAAAGATGGGGATGGATTTTTCCACCAAACAGGACATGTGCCTAACTGTGTACCTGCATTTTGTTTCAAAACTGAACAATTTTACATAGCTATAACGAAGTCTATCACTCTAAATTTTACCCCCAATTTGAGGGTAATAAAGATTAAAGCCATGTAATAATTTTCAATAAATTCCAACATCCTGGGTTGCACATTCCTGCTAATGGATCTGGCTACACTACCTACCTCTGTTTCATCTCGCATTTCTTTCTGATTCCTTCCATGATGTCTGGTCTTCGACTCCACTTCACCTACAAAGACAGATTTTTAAATGTTATGTTATGAAATTTTTGGTCACGCTTCACTATCTCAGCAAGCCAAACTTTTGTATTATTTAAAAAAAGATAATTTATATATCTCCCTCAGGACCATGCACATTGCCTTAAATAATTTTCAAGCAGGATAGGTTGATGGGGTTGGACATGTTTCTGACTGGGATGGAGTTCACCTCACAAACAATACAGGTACGATATAATATGAATTATTCTCCTGAAAAAGCATTAATCACTTACAGGGATCAAGAAGAATTTTATAATTATCTCCCCCACACCACTAATTACGGTGGGGCTTTTATCCAGTTTTCTGCTAATCCTAGGAGATCACATGGCTTTCCATGTGAAATGTGTCTGCATTATAATGCACAGGATTCAAAATTATATGGAAGAGATCTATGAAGCTGTAAATCTCTTGTTCACCAATTTGCATGTGTGCTTGCTATCCTGTTAGCATCCTGGCAAATCTCTCACCATTTCTTAAGCAGGATGGCCAGCTCCTGCGCAATAATGTGTGTAATAAAAAAAAAATTCATATTATACTGCACCTGTACGTGGGTTTTGAATTACCTTTCCACTTTTGTACTCCATACCCATATTTATATATTCTTTATGGCTTTAAAAACTAGTCCACCTACTTTTAAAGATTATGTTGTGTACGCATGCATCTGAACCCTAAAGTGTAAATGTTCTGCTGTTTTTAAAAAGTTTAAATCTAGGGTCTATTACCTATCCTGCCTCCCAAAAGTGCCAGCTCACATTTCTAGGCATTGTTTTATCCAACATGACTGCCTAAATAAACTAGTCAACACATTGTCCATAGTTAATAATGTTCCCTATTTTTGTATCATTTCTAAATTTGATATTGTAAACTCACGTGTTTACTCTAAAATGACGCTTTCATTGTCTTTGTTGTGCACATTGTTTAAATGTGTGATACCTTTACATGTTTTAGCACAGAATCTAACCCAAAACGAAGTCTGTATTGACAGGCTGCTGCACAGCTGTGCCCAGCACTAGTGCCCGACATAACTCAGCAGAGTTCATATGCTTAGAAGAGACCCAACACTGACACTCGATAATACCACCTTTTTTTTGCTTCAACTTTGGAAAATACCTCTTAATACTGTTTTGTAATCTGTTCTTTAGCCAACCTCTAACCTGGTTGTTAAATTCTTTATAATACTCCACCTCTTAATTACTAACCAAAAAAACCTCCTTTATAGTGCTCTTTTAAGCACCTTTTGAAAATCTGCACTTTTTAACCAATATATTTCTCATAATATTTTAACAATATTTTCTCAGGCTGAAATTTGTTAAATACTCTTGACCTTTTTATTTATTTAAGCCCTGTCTTTCTAAGTGTAAATTTTATCTTGTCTTAGGGCACCTGTTTCAAGAATATCCAGTTTATTCCTATTTCTCATCTTCAGTACAGTTGTTACATTGATAGTCCTCTGGAAAATGTACAGCTAAGAATGTATGAAAGGCTGTGATCAGAGTTTTGATTATTTCTGCTGGTAATGTGCCTCGACGTTCTCATCTGCATGCCAAAGCCCTAATCCATTTCCACTCTCTCTCTTCTATTAACATTTGCTCTTCTAATTTTTTTATTAAATGGTTCAGTTTACAACTTGTTGAACTCTATCAATCTTTTAGTCATTTGGTAGTATAGAACTTGAATATTGCTGAAAAGAACATTTGTTAAAGCTTTTCATCTTGCACTCGTCAGGACAGCTCATGAGAATACCAATAAAGGGGAAAACCAACATTTCTACAGAGAGAGAGGAGGATAGTATGGACTGATTGGCAAGTGGACGGTGATTGGTTGAGGAGAGGCCATGGACAATGCAGTAGTTCATTACAATTGACTATTAACTATCAGGCTTTGTTTACATTTTTAACTAGGTGAGTTGACAGTGATTGGTCAGGGATTAACCTGAGAAATGAATCAGAAAATGGCTGTCAGCTATTTTATTGAGTTCAAAAAGGTGGAGTGTGTGCCCATATTCTTTCTAACAGATCCCGGTGTATTAATATTATTAGTGTCCAATACACCTGTGTCACATGGTTGTCTGACACATCTGCTCACCATGCCAGATTGATCTTGAAATAAATCAGATCAAAGCCAGTCTGCAGGTTAGTGCGGGACATTACCCTGATCAGTTAATAATACTGCAGACTGCACAAACTCACGAAAGGCCTGAAAGCTCTCAGTCCTGAAAAGAGAACAGTCTACCTCATATTAAGGATAAGGCATTTCAGAAGTTTGAACAACAGGTAAAGCTAGCTGTTATTTTTTAATTCACTCCTGGGATGTGGGTGCCACTGACTGGCCAGCATTTACTGCCCATCCCTAGTTGCTCTTGAGAAGGTTGTGATGAGGCTGCTTTCTTGAACCGCTGCAGTCCATGTCCTGTAGGAAGACCCATAACGTCCGTAGCAAAGGAATTCCAGGATTTTGACCAAGCAACAGTGAAAGAGCGGTGTAATACTTCCAAGTCAGGATGGTTAGTGTCTTGAAGGTGAACTTGCAGGTGGCATACCCATGTATCTGTTGGCTTTGTCCTTCTAGATAGAGGTGGTTTCGAGTTTGGAAGGTGCAGTCTAAAGATCTTTGGCATACATACACACAAAGCAAACATACAACCTGAGAGGTATTTGCCACCAACAGGATGTTGCTGTCAAGCCAAGAGCATGTTCTGTCTCTCACATAAATGAGTAATGTGCTCTATGAATTTCAGTGCTAGTATGATGCCAGGCCATCGTATCAAACAGCATATCTCATTGGCTGTTTGCAATAAGAAAGATACTCATTATACCTAACCAGCCTGTGCTTGTAAAACTTTAAATACATTGTCGAACATCAAATGTGATTCTGCAATTAGACAACATTTGCTGGATAATCCTGAGTGTGTGAAGAATCACATTGACAACCAATTTAGGACTGTGCCAGGCTCTCAGCGTTAAGCACCTGTGTGTACTGGAAGCTACATATATTAATTTCATCGTGGGCCGAAGGGCCCGTACTGCACTGTTATGTTCTAACATGTAAGGGCCTATTCTTTGCAGATAGTAAGCACTGAATCTGTCTCAACTCAACAAAATAGGTGACAGTCATTCACTAGTACATTTCTCAAGATAATGCCCTGACCAGTCAGTCAGTCAGGTTTAAGATTTAAATAAAGCTGGGCAGTTTACAGTCACTCAACTGCTTTGTCCATGATAATGCCTCCACCAGAATTTAGTTGTCATCTAATGTGTACTTTCCACACATACTGCATAAATGTTTGTTTCCATTTTTATTCATGTTCTTGCAAATTGTCCCGATGAGTGCAAGATGAAAAACTTTGCGTGAATGCATTTTTGACATTTCACCTTCACAAAATGTAAAATTAAATCTCTGCTGTTTCCAGCGACTTGAACACAGAACAATTTTTTTACTTTGATGTAATTATAATTCAC
Source organism: Ginglymostoma cirratum (assembly GCA_024137785.1). Classification (NCBI taxonomy): domain Eukaryota; kingdom Metazoa; phylum Chordata; class Chondrichthyes; order Orectolobiformes; family Ginglymostomatidae; genus Ginglymostoma; species Ginglymostoma cirratum. The sequence continues at coordinate 68,634,019 of JAHRHZ010000133.1, forward strand.
AGGTCTCACAAATGACTTCCACAGTAATGTCATTATTTGCCAGTACCATGACATGCAAACACTTAAGTAATACATATGCTTCACAAGGGATATTCAAAGTTATAAAGTGAGGTTTACATTTTTCATGCATAAGACAAACACTGAAAGCCTTCTACAAACTAGATCATTCCTGACTATTGGCAAAACTCAGATTTTACATAATTTTGTGTTTACGATTTAAAACTTCAAAATTCATATTTTGATTGTTCAAGTTTTTCATCCACATTCAAGATGGTTGGGGTTGAGGTTTGCAAAAAGCTTTGGAAAGTATCACAGTCAAAGTACTCTGAACAAAAAGCAAAAATAAGAATTGTAAATGCTGGAAAACAGAAAGGAAAACAAAGTCTTGACCACTGAGTAGGTCAGCCAGCATCTGTAGACAGAACAGAGAAGTTACACTTAGGTGTGGGCTTTTCATCAAGACTGGGAAACATGAACAGAAGAACAGAAGAACAGAAAAAGGAGAACATCATGGAGAAGGATACGCAAAGCACTAAAGTGGAAAACAGAATGTGGCTAAATTATTAAAATGACAATAAGATGAGATGATAGGTAAAATAATGATAAAATCAATGAATGCCACATAAGAGACGTGGAGAAACTGTGAATACCTGGAATTCAGAGGATCAGGCAGGTCGAACCTGGAAATTGAAAATGATGGCAAATTGGAACACAGCACAGTAACTCCCTTCAAGACAAAATGGGGCTGACACCACAGGTCTAGAGTGTATGTTAGTATGATCCAACACATAGTCATCAATCCAATTAATGAAGTAGCAATGCCTGGATTACTCGCTTACATCCACAATCCAGTATTCTATAATGTAAACCATCAGGTCCAAGGGACTTGTTAGCCTTAAGCTCCATTAGTTTCCTTAATACCTTTTTCTCATGATAGTGTATTTATTTGCTCCCCACATTTTGTCCCTTGAATTAGTATTTTTGAATACTATTAATGCCTTCTACCCTATTCAAATCCCCTGCCATTTTCTGGTTCCACATTATTTTATTCCCAGCCTCAGTCTCTAAGTATCCTACGTTCACTTTGGCCTCGGCCTTCCTTTTTATATTTTTAAAGAACCTCTTATTTCCTGTTTTGATATTTCTTACCCATTTACCTCAGTTTATTTCCCCCCTCATTATTCATGTTTTGGTCATCTTTTGTTGGCTTTTTCTCAATTTACCCAATCCTTTGCTTTACTATTATTTACTATATTTGCTACATTGAAAGAACAAAAACATACAATTTGATACTATTTTCAACACCACTGGTTAACCTAAACATCTGCCATTGTTCAAAAACTGTTTTTGTTTTGAAAACTCCTTTCCACTCCAGCCCTCTTTCCTTTGTGATTACCCTGAAGTTTAGCACAGTTGTTTCCGACTCAAGATTCTCACTCTCAAACTAAATGCTAAATTCTGGTAAAAACAGAAAGAACTGCAGATGCTGTGAATCAGGAACAAAAACAGAAGTTGCTGGAAGCTCAGCAGGTCTGCCAACATCTGTGAAGAAAAAAATAAGAGTTAATGTTTCAGGTCCAGAAGGATCACCGGACCCGAAACGTTAACTCTGATTTTTTTCTTCACAGATGCTGCCAGACCTGCTGAGCTTCCAGCAGCTTCTGTTTTTGTTGCTAAATTCTACTGTTATGGTCACTGTTTCGGAGGGAATCTTTTCCTCCAAGATAATTTATCAAACCTGTCTCATTACACATTAGAAGATCCAATATCACTGGTCCCTGCCTGGAACCAAAGCATATTGTTCTAGGAAACTGTCCCAAATACACTCGATGAACTCCTCTTCTGGCTACCTCTGCCAATTTGATTTTCTTAATCAACATTAAAAAAAACCCATGATCAGTATATCACTTTTTCACAACCCCAAACTGTCTCCTGAATTAATCCTGATCTACAGTATAGCTACTGTTAAGGGAGCTAATAGATGACTTCCACCAGTGTCATCTTCTCCTTGTTATTTCTGACTTTGATCTACATAGATTCTACATTTTCTGATTCAAGGTTATTTCTTACTTCTTCCATTCTGTACTAACAAAGATACACTACCAAGATGGCCCAGTGTATTGCTGCTAGACTATTAATCTGGTAAATCAGCTAATGTTCTGGGGACCCTGGTTTGAATCTCGCTATGGCAGATGGAGGAAACTGAGTTCAATAAACAAAAATCTGGAGATAGTAAGAACTACCGATGCCGGAGTCAAAGATAACACAGTGTAGAGCTGAAAGGACACAGCAGGCCTGGCAGCATCAGATGAGCAGGAAAGTTGATGTTTTGGGTCGGGACAACAAAATTTTTCAACAAAAATCTGGGATTAACAATCTATTGATGACTATGAAATCATTGTTGATTTTCAGGAAAACTCATCTGGTTCACTAATGTCCATCAGGGAAGAAAATCTGACATCCTAACTAATTATGATCTATATGTGACTCCAGACCCACGGCATTTTAGTCAACTCTCAACTGCCCTCTAGCAAGCCACATATTTGTATTAATCACTACGAAGTCTCAACAAAGAAATGAAACCAAATTTACCACTTGGTATTGACCTAGACACCAGAAACGACAACAGCAAAAACAGTCCTGTCAGCCCTGCAAAGTCCTCCTTACTAACATATGGGGGCTAGTACCAAAATTGGGACAGCTGTCTCACAGACTAGTCAAGCAACAGCCTGACAAATTCATACTCACAGAGTCATACCTTACAGACAATATCTCAAACACCACCATCATTGTCCCTGGATATGTCCTGTCCCACCAACAGAGACCCAGTAGAGGTGGCGAGAGTGGTATATAATCAGGAGGGAGTTGCCCTGGGAGTCCTCAACATTGACTCTGGATGCCACTAAGTCTCATGGCATCAGATTAAACATGGGCAAGGAAACCTCAGCTGATTACTACAAATTGTCCTCCCTCAGCTAATGAATCAGTACTCCCCCATGTTGAACAACATTTTGACGAAGCATTGAGTACGGCTAGGGCACAAAATGTACTTTGGGTGGGGGATTTTAATGTCAACCACCAAATCTACCTTGGTACCAGCACTAGTGATCAAGCCGGTCGGGTCCTCAAGGGCATAGCTAGTGGCCTGGGTCTGTGGCATGTGGTGAGGGAACTAATAAGACGGAAAAAACATACTTGACTTCATCCTCAGTAATCTACTGGCTGCAGATTAATCTGGCCATGACAGTATCGGTAAAAGTGACCACCACTGCACGGTCCTTGTGGAGACGAAGTCCCACCTACTTCTTTGAGAATACCCTCCATTGTGTTCTATGGCACTACCACTCTGCTAAATGGGACACAACTTGAACAGATCTAACAACATGAAAATGACGCTGGGTCAAAATCCTGGAATTCTTTCCCTAAGGGTATTGTGGGTCTACCTACAGCACATGGATTGCAGTAGTTCAGGGAGACAGCTCACCATCATGTTCTCAACAGCAACTAGGCAAATGCTGGCCAGCTGGCAACACCCACGTACCAGAAGTGAATAAAAATAAAACTCTTTACTTCCTGCCTGTCCTTTCCAAAAACCACATACTTCTGAATATTTAGCTTTATCTCCCTGTCGCCATGTTTCTGTATGCTACAAGACCATACTTATTAACGTCTGTACTTACCAGGAGAGTAGTGAAGGAGAAACTGCAATAATTTTCTTTCTGAAATTATTTTCCGTCATTAAAATGTTCTTTAATTTTCACCTAAGATAGCAAACAGTCATATGAAATGATAGCTATAATTTAACTTCTGGAATATTAAATATCAGGACAGTAAACCCAGCAGATAATTATCAAAGAGCAATACAGTGAATAGCTCAGTACGATTAATAAGGCAAATATCTGATGATTTCTACATTAAGAATTAGCAATTCTAAAAATTTAAACTATGATACACAAATTGTGACTTGAATCTGCCAGTGGGCCTTTATTGGCTAAAGAAATTCACAATCAAGACATGATTTCTATCAAGTAATTCAAAACTATTGTAATGTTTGTAATGTTGTATTGGCTTACTTGTTATTCATTTGTTTGCTCCTACAGTTGTGCAAATGCCTCTCAAAAAACCCACGGTAGTTGTGTTATGTTGGGGTATCACAGTGTAAAGATATAGTAAACATTCAGGATGCAGATTAGGAGCAATTCTTCACCCAGAATGGCGAGCCTGTGGAATTCTCCGTCATAGAAGGGGGTTGAGGACAAAACACTGAATGTTTTCAAAAAGGAGTTAGATATAGCTCTTAGGGCTAAAGGGATCAAAGGGGAATGGGGAGAAAGCGGGAACAGGGTACCCGAGTTAGATGATCAGCCATGATCGTATTGAATGGCACAGCAGGCTCAAAGGGCTGATTAGCCTATTACTGCTCATAATTTCTGTTTCTATGATCCCTGCTGATCGTAATATTGCCCAAGTTAGACCCTAGAGTGCAATCTAGCTTGTTAGACCATAGGTTTTATTTTTGTAATGTTACTACCATGGTAGGTCAGTCAGTGAATATATTCACAAGAGGCTGCCAAGTAACATTAATAAAAGAACATACAAAAACAAAAAAAGCACAAACCCATTTTACACTATAGAAGAACTAGTTGCAATAGTTTTACTACAAATATCCGGAAAAAGTAATTCAACCTTCTTACCCTCAACAACAATCAACTTGGGGGCAGCACAGTGGCTCAGTGGTTAGCACTGCTAACTCACAGGAACCTGGGTTCAACTCCACCCTCGGGTGACTGTCTGTGTGGAGTGTGCACATTCTCCCCGTGTCTGCATGGGTTTCCTCCAGGTGCTCCGGTTTCCTCCCATAGCCCAAAGATATGCAGGCTAAGCAGATTGGCCATGCTAAATTGCCCATAGTGTTCAGGGATATGTAGATTAGATGAGTTATAGGGGGATGGTTCTGGGTGGGATGCTCTGAGGGTTGGTGTGGACTTGTTGGGCCAGGGTGCCTGTTTTTACACTGTCGGGATTCTATGATTCTATTCCATGAACAATCTTTCAGACAGTCAAATCTCAAATGAATGATCATGTTGTTCCCACTTCATAGCTCCTTCTTCAGATGGCATGTTTGTGCCTTGTTTCTTTATGGGAAATCTTTGCAGTCACTTGATGATAGTTCCTTGAATTTAAATCTCTTCATGAGAATCTTATCAAAACTGTTAAGGCAGCTTACTTACTTCCAAACATGGACTTTTGATGTCCTCTTCCATAGGCTTCTGTTCTGAATGTTTCTCATACTAATATTGAGCTACCCAGGTCTTTTCTCCTGTTTGACTGTCTGGAGACTTCTAAACTGCTGTTCTTACAGGAATTTTTTTCTCCCAGAATGACCGGCTATTATCGGCACACATTATGATCTTCTGGATGAGTCTCTCTTTGTTTCTGTCTCTGTTTCCCTATGTCACAGAACATCTTGCTGTGGCCCATTTTTCTTCTCTTTTTTCAAAAGCACTGAACTATTCATCTCTCAGCCTTTTTCCCCTTCTCTATTTAACACACATGATGTGGAGTTAGATTGAGGTGGAAGAAGTCAGAAACCACATGACACCAGATTATAGTCCAGCAGGTTTATTTGAAAACACAAGCTTTCGGAGCCTCAATCTAAGATCTGAAGAAGGAGTAAGGCTCCAAAAGCTTGTGTTTTCAAATAAACCTGTTGGACTATGACCTGGCATCATGTGATTTCTGAATTTAACACACACAATATAGAGATATAAATCAAATTAAAACCATCCATTGTTCTATGTTGGAACCCAAGTTTCCAAATAATAACATATCATGAACACTCTTCACATTTTTCATAGAATACTCAAACAAGTTCACTCGATTTGTTTTGGTTAATGGCGTAGGACTGAAGAATAAAGATGTATCAAGTTTAAAAAAATCCTTTAAACTGGGTTTGAGATTAGAAGCGACTGCATGGTATTTGCATTTCTGTTCAATACTTGGAATGGAAACTGGTCAAGTTAAAATGGGAAGAGTTACCTTAAGATGTTCTTATGCATATCTGCTATAAGTCTGTTGAAAAAGTTTTGATGCACCAGATTACACGCTTGCTCTGGATGACATGAATGTAGTGTGACAAAAGGAAAGATAAATTAGGGACGGGGAGGATGTAATTCAGTTTAGAAAACAAGAAGCTTCGGTAGTTTGTAAAAGAGAACTACTATTTTTGATACTTTTTCAGAGTCAGTACGTGCGAGACATTGTTTTGGACTGCAAAGTACATCTTCAGGTCGAAAACCAAAGCACTCATAACATGCAACCGCAACATCAGATAAAAGGTAAATACAAGGCACTTTATGTGCCTGGTTGCTGAACAATAATAATACCAACTGCTCAGAGCTGCTGAGATTATCTGTAATCCACATAATAACTTAAAATTTGCAGCCCAGAAGGAAATTCACCATATCAAAAAGAACCTTATAAATTTGCAGCGTACTGAGGACCATCTGATTACATAAATTTAAATCTTATTGGAAGCACATTAGCAAGCTTTGATGACAGGCTAAAAATAGGAAGCAGAGAATAACGTAAATTTTAGGTCGACAGAAAGTCACTAGTGGGTATGACAGGATAAATGCTTGGGCCTCACCTAGTTACAATCTACGTCAATGTCTCCACCCGCTTCCTGCTGTGTGTGATTTCTGCTCGTTCCCCAAGTCATATTGCATGTCAAGGAAAATGACTATTGATGCAACCATGTGTCATAACAACTAGCTGTGAAGTCAGGATAAAGTACTTTAACAGTGGTAAGTGGTATGCTTTCCCTGCAGGGAAACTATTTAAAGTATCAAATATATGTTGAATCATAGCATAGAAGAAATCAAGAAGGAACACACCTGTAAGTAGTTGATGGCTCCTTCAAAATATTCTAACTGTTGAAGCAGTGATTGGAACCAGGTAGATCTTATTGACTATGACATCCTTGATTGGCCCAGGTTAACAACCCCAATGAGGGAGCCCTGGCTGACAGATATAAACAGGAGGTTCAGAACCTCCTTACTTCAGGGACTGACTCTGAGCTGGCTAGCTACAGCCAGTGGACTGTGCATATGTAAATAAAGAGCGATTTGATGACGGGATACCAGTCTCTGTGCAGCTTTTTCAGTTGAGAAATATTTGTTCAGTCATGACATTAAAACAATGCATTAGCCAGAATGTTGAGCTCCAAAATGGCATTGCTGTTGTACACTAGTTGACCCAATGACTTGCCTTTGATGGACATTTCCTGTGCACATGTTAACCCCCTCGCCCATAAGGTGTTTTATGCAATTCACTCCACAAATGTGTAGAAGTGCCATGGCTACTATTTAGAAGCTCCAAGGATGATTCTGGTGCTCAAACAATTTACAACAAATGAGCTCAATTTTTCCTCCACACTTTTGTAAATCACACAGCAAATAGAAAACATCAAATATCCATCTCGGAAGAAATAGGAACAGAAACGGGTAAATGAACCCATCAAATCCGTTATAGAGTCATAGGGTTGTAGAGCACAGAAACAGACCCTTCAGTCCAACTCGTCTATGCCAACCATATATCCTAAATTAATCCAGAACCATTTGCCAGCATTTGGCCCATATCCCTCTAAACCCTTCGTATTCATGTACCCATCCAGATGTTTTTAAATGCTGTAATTGTATCTGCCTCCACCACCACCTCTGACAACTCATTCCATACACGCACCCGGCTCTGTGTGAAAAAGTTGCCCTTAGGTCCCTTTTAAATATTTCCCCTCTCATCTTAAACCTGTGCCCTCTAGTTTTGGACTCCCCTAACTTGGGAAAAAGACCTCAGCTATTCACCCTATCCATGTCCCTCATGATTTTATAAACCTCTATAAGGTCACCTCTCAGTCTCCAACAGTCCAAGGAAAACAGCCCCAGCCTATTCAGCCTCTCCCTAAAGCTCAAACCCTCCAACCCTAGCGACATCCTTGTAAATCCTTTCTCAACTCTTTCAAGTTTATCAACATCTTTCCTATAGCATGGAGGCCAGAACTGAATGCAGAATTCCAAAAGTTGCCTAACCAATGTCCTGTACTGCCACAACATGATCTCCTAACTCCTACACTCAATGCAAACACCTTCTTCATACCCTGTCTACCTGCGACTCCACCTTCAAGGATCTATGAATCTACTTTCCAAGATCTCTTTGTTCGGTAACACTTCCCAGGACCCTACCATTAAGTGCATTAGTCCTGCCCTGATTTGCCTTACCAAAATGCAACACTTGCATTTATCCACATTAAAATCCATCTCTCGTGCCTCAAAACATTGGCCCATCTGATCAAGGTCCTGTTGTACTCTGAGATAACCTTCTCACTGTCCGTTACACTACCGATTATTGTGTCATCTGAAAACTTACTAGCCATTCCTTCTATATTTACATCCAAATCATTTATATAAAATGCAAAAAGCAGTGGACCCAACAATGATCCTTGCGGCACACTGCTGGTTACAGGTCTCCAGTCCAAAAAACAACTATCTACCACCACCCTCTGTCTCCCACCTTCAAGTCAATTTTGTATCAAAATGGCTAGCTCTCCCTGGATTCCATGTGAACTAACCTTGCTAATCAGTCTACCAATCTGAGCCTTGTTCTGACATTCAATACGATTTTGGCCTATCTTCAATTTCAGCTATGGACGTGTTAACTTTGTGGTAATGTTTTTAAGATTCATAATTCGGCACTCTGGAGTAATAAGATATGAATTCAAATGTCCCTGTAGCAGCTGAAGAATATCAACTCTTTTAGTTGAATAAATCTAGAATGGAAAGTTAGTATCCATAATGGTGCTCCTAATATTACTATAAAATCCATCTGGTTCACTAATTTCCTTCAAAGAAGGAAATCTGTCTTTGACTGGTCTGGTCAATGCACTAGTCAAGATGCATAATAATGTGGCTAACTCTCAACTATACTCTGAAATGACCTAGAACACAATCCAGTCAGAGCATAAATCATAAAAACAAATGGATTGACTGCCTTTATCACACTGGACACAAGAAGGCATCCCCTTCAGTCTAAAGTCCTCCACACCAATGAGTATGGATCTACGCCAAAAATGGGACAGCTATCCCACAAGCTGGTCAAGTAACAGCATGACAGTCATTTTTATGTTGTACCTTTCAGTCAATATCTCTGGGTTGGTCCTGTCCCTTCAGCGAGTCAGACATGGCAGTATAATGGTCAGGAAGGAGAAGCTCTGGAAGTCCAGTCCATTAACCATGACTCCTCCATGAATTCTCATAGCATCAAGCCAAATAAAAGCAGGAAATCTCCCATTGAATACTTACCACCCAGAGGTGATGTGTCAGTACTCAGAATCAATATGACATCTTCCTGCTGAGTTCTTATCAAGAATTTGGAATTATACAGCAACTTTATAATGAATAAAATTGTCCCAAGACACTCACATAGGAACATTAGATTACAATATTTGAAACCAAGCCACATAAGGAGATATTGTAGCAAGTGAAGACAAAGTTTTATCACTTCTTAAGGTGAATAGAGTAGGAAGGCAGAGAAATTAAATAATGAAGTTCCAGTGCTTACGGCCTCCAAATTTGTCGTGATTATAATCAGAGAGACTCAAGACACCAGAATTAGATCTCTTGAAGTTGACTGAAGCAATAAGTAAAGGCAAAGCTATGGAGGGATTTGGAATAAACATGAGAATTTTAAATGCACAACACTGCTTGACCAAAAGCTAGCAAAGGTCAGTAACCACAAGGCTGATAGGTAAACAGACTAGTTATTGTAGAAGTAAGGACACAGTCCTCAGAAAGTTGGATGGCATTACATTTACAGAAGGTAGAATGCAGGTGGTCAGCTAGGGCTACATGGAATAGTCGAATCCAGAAGTAAGAAAGAATAAATGATTGTTTCAGCATCAGATGAGCCAAAGCAAGGGTGGAGTCAGGTGATATCCCAGAGGTTCAAATCAGCTTTTTAAATGGTGAATCAGATATTTGGTCAGAAACTCTGTTTGGTTCAGCCTCTGAAACAGGGACAGTTAGAGTCAATGGTGAGGGACTGGAGTTTATAATTCTATTCAATAAAATCAATGCCCTATCAATTTGAAGTGTCACACTTCAGTAGAAACCCTCCACAACTCCAGCTAACCCTAGAGAAGTGAATGTGTATACACCTATTTCAGTGACACCATCCAATTACTGTTCATTCAAGCCAGAAGTGTCTCATTTATATTGGGAGAAGATTTGACTGAAGTCATTTTTTTGTCAACCAAGTTGACGGTTTAATCTATAAATTCAATTCCATTCACCTAATTTTACTAATTATCTTATTTCAAGTCATAATTTGAAAGTTTTGATACTAGCATTCTGGACATGTGCAATTACCAGGTATGTGAAAATCCTCATTCCAGCAACTGTTTACTTCTGAATTGAGCAGATCAAACTACTTTTGGTGTATGCCCAAGGAGTATGAATCATGGGAGACGAACCTACACTTTTCATATACCAAAAGCTTAATCTGTAAATCGAAAGCACTTTTCAACAAAGAAAATAAAGAACAAAGAGATAATTCGTCCCTTCTGTGTAGCCTGAAAGAAGTGTCCAAGGCAAAATTGGTATCCAGCAGTACCTCCCAAAGGCACAAACAGAAGTCAAGAGATAACAAGCATGGGGCTGGATGAACACAGCAGGTCAAGCAGCATCATAGGAGGAGGAAAACTTGACGTTTCGGGCCATTTCTGATGAAGGGTTTAGGCCCGAAACGTCAAGTTTTCCTGCT
>JAHRHZ010000133.1:68645233-68687839 GCA_024137785.1 Ginglymostoma cirratum
AGCAGCATCATAGGAGCAGGAAAACTTGACGTTTCGGGCCTAAACCCTTCATCAGAAATGGCCCGAAACGTCAAGTTTTCCTCCTCCTATGATGCTGCTTGACCTGCTGTGTTCATCCAGCCCCATGCTTGTTATCTCGGATTCTCCAGCATCTGCAGTACCTTTTATCTCTCACAAACAGAAGTCAGTTCTTTTATTTTAATCATTTGTGGAATGTAGGTAGCGCTGGCTGGGCCAGCATTTATTGCCTGTTCCTAGCTGTCCTTGAAACAGTTGTGGTGATTTGCTTTTTGAACTGCTGCAGTCCATTTGGAGCAGATACAGCTATCACGCTTTTAGGAATGCAGTTTCAGAATTTTGGGCCAGCAACATTTAAGGAACAGTTTTATATTTCCAGGTCAGAACAATGAGTAGCTTGGAGGGAAATGGGGAGGTGGTGGTATTCCCATGTATCTGCTGTCCTTATCCTCTTTAGGTTAATGGGCGTGGATATGTAAGGTACTTCTAAGCAGCCATGGTTAATTTCTGCAGTGCATCTTGTATACACTACTGTTACTAGGTGTCAGGGGAGGGTATATACATTCATGGATATAGTGCCAATCAGGCATACTGCCTTGTCCTTGTCAGTGTCAAGCTTCTTGTAGGAACTGCTGGCATCAGCCACAGTATTATACGGTGTGTTCAGTTCAATTTCTGGTCAATGGCAAGCATCCAATACCCAGCGCTGCACCTGCCTCCTCCCCAAGATGTTGACAGTGAGGGATTCAAAGATGGTAATGCTATTTATTGTGAAAGGATGATGATCAGATACTGTCTTGTGAAGGATGGTAATTGACTAACTTTTGTATAGCATGAATGCTGTCATTCCAAACCTAGATATTGTTCAGGTCTTTCTGCACTTGTTCGTGGACGGCTTTATTATCTGAGGTGCTCCATCAGTGAACATCCTCACTTCTAGCCTTATGATGGAAGGAAGGTCATTGATGAAACTGTTGAAGATGGATCCGCCTAAACACTAACCGGAGGAATTTTGGAAGAAATGCTCTGGATGTAAGATGACTGACTCCGAACAACTACAACATTTGTTAATGCTAAGTAAGTCTTCAATCTACAGAAAGCTTCCTCTTGATCCCCATCAACTCTAGTTTCATTAGATTCCTTGATGCCACTCTCAGTCAAATGTTTGATGCAAGGCTGTAACAAGGTCAGGAGATGAGCAACCCCAGCAGAACTGAAAATAATGTACCAGAGAGCAGAGTACTGCTAAGCAAGTTCTGCTTCATAAAATTACTGATGACTAAGAGTTGGTTCATGGGTGAAATTTGCCCTGATTTCTGTGGACAAGACATATCTGAGCAACTTTCCAAATTGTCAGCAGATGCCAGTGTTGTAGCGTACAGGAACAACTTTACTAGATGTGTGCTATGTTCTGGGGTATGTCTTCAGTGCTAGTGGTAGAAAATTGTAAGCGCCCATAGCCTTTTCAGTATCTAGTGTCTCCAGCCGTTTCTTGATATCACATGGAGTGAATTAAATTAACCGAAGATTGGTATTTGTGATGCTGGATATTTCTGCAGGGGGCCAAGGATCATAGCCCTGTCCATTACTGGTTGCTAACGCTGTATGACATACAAGTAAAGATAGTAGGAACTGCCGATGCTGGAGAACCTGAGATAACACGGTGTAGAGTTGGATGAACACAGCAGGCCAAGCAGCATCAGAGGAGCAGGAAAGCTGACGTTTTGGGTCTGGACCCTTCTTCAGAAATGGGGTGGGGGGATGGAAGATCCGCCTGCCCCTCTCTCTCTATTTATTTCAGAATCCCCTTCCCCTCCTCCATTTCTGAAGAAGGGTCCAGACCCGAAACATCAGCTTTCCTGCTCCTCTGATGCTGCTTGGCCTTCTGTGCTCATCCAGCACTACACCTTGTTATCTGGCATACAAGTTGTCCTGTGCTGTACCTTCATCGTCTATGGCAGACAATTCCTGACTTTCAGTCAAAACCCTCCCTTGAGATGCAAATCCAAAATATGACAACTCCTTGCACTTAAGACCCTTTCTGGCTGGTTAATCCATTCATTGAAACAATAAGTTGAGAATATTAGTTACGCAAATGTATAACGTGATTTAAAAAAAAGTCTGGAACAAACACTTCCTTGTAATGCTACCAGTATACAAACGACATGACAATAAATGCTTGACAAAATGAAGATTTAATCACAGTGAGCTTTTTCATGAAGCCTAGTTAAAACTCTAGATCAAATCTTACTGAACTAAAGGTAAAAGCGACATAATAAAAACAAAATACTGTGGATGCTGGAATCTGAAATAAAAACAAAGTACTGGAGAAACTTGGCGGGTCTGGCAGCATCTGTGCTCCTGATTCATACGCTTGTATGTTCATAACCCCATTGCCTATCTACCCCATGGCTTTCCTCTGTCATTATTACGGTTTCTGCATGAAAACAATACAAAATCAACACAAAATAAAGATTTCATACCAAATTTATAAATCAAATCAAGCAACATTGCATATAAGTCAACCAATAGCACTTTATGCCCATCTTCAGCATGCCTTGACTTGTTTTTGTGTTCCTTTGTAGCATGATTGGTAGAAGACTGGTAACTTTCGATGGAAGCACCATGAGGACATCGAGGGGCCTGTCTGTGGATGCCTTTATCTTGATACAGCTGTCAACAGCAAGGCCCCAGGGAGAAAATATCTGGTTGTGCCACTCACCCAGTGTTCCACCTCTTCAATTCTAGTAATAATTCTGGAGGACTGGTGGCTGGATTGCTTCCAAGCCGCTTTGAATACTGCAATTTAGAGGCAAGAAGATACCAAATCTGAAATTGCACTGCAGCAAGGAAAACCTGTGGCAGTTGCTGCGTTTGCCACAGTTGAAGGTGCAAAATTGGTGATCGATGTTGCGTCATGGTTGGATCCCAAGTGAAGAGATGTAGCCACGTGTTGGGAAGCGTAGCTTTCAAGTCCTGCATAAAACAACGTGCCAAGTTAGTACCAGACTTGGTATTCTTTAGTTGAAAGTAAGCTTTTCCATGCACCAAGTGTTTCACCTTCGGCTTGTAATTCAGGTGAATGTGAAAGACAGGATGACGGTTAAGTTTGAGCATCTTCATCATTTTCAGCACCGTCATTGGCCACACCCCCACAATGACTGTCCAAATAATGATCAGAGTAGTTTCCTCCAGAGAGACTTGGACATGAAGGCACACTTGTCTTTCTCCAATTAGCTTCTGCACTTTGTCTTGGGAAAAAAAGGAAACTCAGTGAGTGTTGTGTAATCCATCTGGGTGAAGTGCCTGTCAAAAAGCCAGAGAATAGGTGGCATTATGTGCAATCTGTGAAAAAGTGGGCTTGTGGTTTGTTGTGCTAAGTGTGTGAGAATGCAGTGGTACACATGAATGTAATAAATACTGACCTGTAGAAAATACTGATAGACGAGCCATTGGAAAAAAGAAACAAATCAAGCAGTGTCAGATTCTAGTAGTGTGTGGTAGAATACAGCATTTATAGACGCCTTCACTGACCTTAACCAGTTATGAAAGGTCACAGAAATTCTTGCAACGTTATATTCAGGTTCTTGGAACTTGATGATGAGCATTGTTCTCCATGGAAGTCGATTCCTGTTGCCTTGATTTTGTGTTTGGTAGACCCCCTAGCTAATTTAGTTTTGGAATACATGAGTGCATTGTGTGCATGGTTCCTTTAAAATGTTTTGCGTAGTCACATACATACAATAATTTAAGTGGCGTGACTGGTGTCTGGACTTGGTGGGGATGTTTGCTCCACCACCATATATATAGCCTAAAGGAAAATTGCTTCTGGTCGGTTTTGTTAAATCCACTCATTGGATGTGGGCATTGCCAGCCGACTGGCTTTTTACTCACTGTCCCCAGGTGTCCTTGAGAAGGTACAGGACATTTCGCCTCCTTTCCACATTTTGTTCAAACCATAGCTCCTTGGTGCAGCTTCTGAAAGCTATGGTGTCCGCAATTTCCTATTTTGTATCATTGTTGAATGTTACACAAGTCAGTCATTTATAACATGACTGACAAACCTACTCCAGACACAACAGACCGCCCCTTCACAAGTACCTAGTCAATCAAAAGCAAGTTAATGCTAGAAGTATGTTGAAATAATTGAAATGAACAGCAATTCATCTTGCATCACTCATCTCAATTTATGGTTGTTTTCGGTGCTAACAAATTTTGCCCTCAATTCTTAAAACTTTGACAGTGTTTATTGTTAGTTTTCTTGTATTTTGTATTGAAAAGAAAAACCTCTAAGTCAAAGGCCAGAAGAAATCTCATAGTAATAGCAAAACTGACTATTTAATCCATTAGCACTTTTATTAGGAGAAAGCAAAAACACAGGAGATCTTTGAGGATCACAACCTTTGGGCTGGACTTTTTTTTCAGTTTAATTATATTATTTTCCCTAAATTTCAAAAGATATAATTAGTGAATAAAAATAATAAAACTGCTGTATTCACAAACATCCAAACATGAATTCACCACTTAGATTTTTGTGTGTACAATGGGTAGAATAACATCTGCCATACTGTGGAACTGGGTCAAATCCAAAAAAAACTTTCCGAGCAAGAGTTAAGCAGTCATTATCATAAAGTTTAACAGAGTATTACTGGTCTAAGAGACCTGTGAATTTAGAAACAATCCTTTTTTTAAGTTCACAGTCCACGTACGTTTCTTATATAGATTTTTAAAAGCTTGAATATTTGTTTTCAAAAGACAAACAACACTTTCTCCTAATGGCTTATTAACTTTATTCAGTGACTAGCAGAGCTGTACAAATTGAGGATAGGTTCTGGATTTATTTCCAGTCTACACTGTTAACTGATTTTAGACACAAGCTATGATTGCCAAGGGTACTCTAGGACTTCTGTTGTGGCACCATTTCAGCTCCTAGTTGTAAAATTCTGGAGTAATTCAAGAAGATCTCATAAGAAGGACAATAATACTTCAAAGGATGAGCTAGACTGGCAGAACCAGAATTCTTATCTGTACTTACTTTCAGCGTTTTGTGAGATGACTTAAGATATTTCCTCCCAAGTAAACCTCTTCCAAAGTTGCATTTGCTCTTGGAACTTGGTGATGTAGGCAAATATCTAGGCAGCTATCCCTAGTTACCCTAAGGTAGTGTGGGGATGAACCTTCTTGAAGCATGTGTGTTACATACTAGAGGGAATTAGGAGTTAAGCATATTATACAAGCTTCAAGCTGTGTATGCCAGATCAGGCAAGGTTGGCCGATATACCTCCTTTAGGGAAATGAAACTTTTAAACTCAGGTACAGCTTTTTAGTAGCCTTCTTAGTCATTTTTCTGTTAACTGATTATCCAGCGAAAACACATTTAAAATGAAGTACTCAGAACAGTTGAGATATGATAACACTTTGAACAGCCTCAGGGGTTGCTGAATAACAATGGAAACTCTCCTCCGATAAATGGAATGAGCAAAGGACATGATTTTGCAAGCCTTATACAAAGACTTGCTGAAACAAATGTACTTTTCACAATATCATTACCTTCACATGTGCAACTGTTGTTTCAATCACCTAAATTTGTTATATGATCATAGTTACAATGAGTCCTGAAGAAGGTTCATTGTACCCAAAATGTTAAGTCTGCTTTCTCTCCACAGATACTGCTGGACCTGCTGAGTTTTCCCAGCAATTTCTGTTTTTGTTTTATTACACAACAGCTCACCTTAACCACGTTCTCATTAAATTACAAATACCTCACTCACACATTCAATTCTTCTCAAATGGTTACACTGTCAAAGTACTACTTTCTCAAGATCAGCTGGTCACCTACAGAAGTTAGGAAAGCAGTGGTGCATTTACAATGTCGTTAGATTAGTAATCCAGAGATCCACAATAATGCCCTGAGGACAAGAATTCAACCCCCAAAAGACAGATAGTGAAGTCTAAATTTTTTTAAAAATTTCTAATTAAAAGGTAGCCTAATGGCAATCACATAACATTGCTGATTGCCATAAAAACCCATCTGGTTCACCTAATATTGTTTCTACCCTGACTGAATGCTCACATATACACCTCCTTCATGAAGAGGCGGTAAAGTGTGCCAGTGTTTCCCCCCAATCTTTAGAAATACTGCATTTAATATTTGTCTATCCTGCAAGACCTCACATCATAAGCTAACTGCAAGATCTTTCAGAATCTTATGGTTCAGTCACACAGACAGAATATGGTTAAATCTGGTAGCAAACAGCAGACACACAAAATTGTTAAGCAGTGAGAATAGACAGAATTGAGTAACATACTTTTACACTGAAAAACACTTTATCCCAAATCCAATTAAACATACCAAGGATACACAGATGCAGCAAACAGGCATGCTTTGAAGATGTCAGCAGCAAAAATGGTTCATCCATTTTACATTTCATATTTTACTCTAAGGAACTGTTATATGACCACAAAGTGGTCTTATTTTCCTGACTACACACTTTTTAATTTTATACTAAGTACTTTTGTTGCAAAGATGCTGACTCCATCACTCAAACTTTGTACTGTTTAACTGACAGCCACAGTTATACTGTTAGCATCCAATTCTTTACCTCTAGTGGACCCACGTTGTCTAAACTGAACGTTCTGATACAGTGAAATAGAAAGGTCTAAAGATTTGGCACGTTTCCTTTTTGAAAGACAGTCTAAATAGTTTTTGAAACGTTCTTAGCCCTTAACAAACATAATCCACAAAAATCACAAGAAACATGTGCAAAACACATCTGTCCAAAGACAGCTCATGTAGAATTTAAAACGGTTTACATTTGTTACTACAAAAGAAACCAATATAACTGTTGTGCACTTGAGACAGGAGGGTCATTATTTATACCTTTGGTTTCATCAAAAATGTTAAAAATATTCAAATCACATGCTGGATGAAAAGTTTGCATTTCCACTTTTATCTTGGGTACAAATA
This sequence comes from Ginglymostoma cirratum, assembly GCA_024137785.1. Taxonomy (NCBI): domain Eukaryota; kingdom Metazoa; phylum Chordata; class Chondrichthyes; order Orectolobiformes; family Ginglymostomatidae; genus Ginglymostoma; species Ginglymostoma cirratum. The sequence goes on from JAHRHZ010000133.1 coordinate 68,652,219, forward strand.
ATTGTTAGTTTGCAATTTATTTAACATGGTTAAATCCAGTCCAATTCAGCTCTTCTGTTGTGCTTTATGAGTTGAACTTACAAAAATGAAGTGTTACAATTAATGTATTTCTTTTTCCACATACAGGAAGATGGCATGCCTTCCAACGAAGGCAGGGCTAACCACAAAATAAAATACGAACAAAATACTATTGCGCAGTTTAGTTTAGAATTTATGATAAAAATGATAGTGCTGTTACAGCTGATTATTAAAAACTTGCTACTGGTGTCTCCGCATGTAGTAATGAAACAAAGCTGGTATACCTTCACCAAATTCTATTTTACATCACCATCTCAGAACTATGTTCTGAGCAATCCTAATGGTCTTCCAGGAGGTCTAAACCTCAATAATGAGGTGCCTAAAAGGAAGCTAGATTCATCACCAACTTTCAGGTTTCTTAATTCGATTTTCAATATTTGCGATGTGTACCTCCCGAAGCATAGGGCAGAAGAAAGTTACTGACATCCAACCTGACGGTGGAGAGAACATGGGATAAGAGGGTATGCATAACCAAACTAGATTGATGGTGTAGAATGCTTATCAATGTGCAGTCTAATGCATAGATAGTTTTCTTAGGCACTTATTTAAAAAGTAAGCTCAGAGGACATGTGAAAATCACACTTAAATATGAATGCAGTGAAATTCACAGCAGCAAAGTAGAAGGTAACATGGAGATATTTCTGGGTGGCTGGAATAATACATTAACAGAAGAAATGGCAGAGATCTGCCCTTCCTTTCGGTCATGTATGACAATGTAGCAAAATAAACAACAGAAAATAAAAGGAAGATAAAATAAAATGCCCAATGAGATAATGAATCATTGAATTAAAGTGCAAATGATACACAGAACGTGTGTATTTCCAAAGATTTCCAAAGAAATCTCGAAATATTCTAAAAAAAGAGAACACTAAAGAAAATGAATCTTTAGAAGTTCTTACCTGTTCCTGCTTCTTACCAACACGTGACTGATACAAATCTGTTTCATTCATAACCATTTTCAAAAGAAACCCCAGTTCAAGGAAGGACACTAATTAATCTAAACTAAAACTGACTCATTTCCAGTTATTGTGGGACCACAGAGTAACAAAGGTGCCCTCCCACTTCTGCCCAACAGGGCAAGAGTATTATAAAAATTATTACCTTGATTGCTTACTGATATATACCATTCAGTTTGTATAGCATGAAAGTGACAGCAACTCTAATTATTCACCACAGATTTCCCATTTTTAATCTTTTGCACTGAATGTTAATTCATAATTTTTCACTACAACGTGCTTTGTGCCCAATTACTATTAAGAAATATGTTGTCATAACTTTGAAGTCTTCACAACTATTTCATCAATAACGCAAAGAACTTAAACAATTACCATTCACCTGTATAAGACAACCTGGACAATTACACTTTACACCCAGCCCCTCTCAAAAGTGAAACATTGCCACATGCATTGCGCCACAGATTTCAAAAACAACTTTCTTCAGAAACAAACATTCACCTCTCTTTAGGTCAGGGAGCATAATTCTTAGGATAAAAATATTGCAAATGTTAATAACATTTGAAATGCAACACTTCATTTTCAGTCATGCCCATTTCACAGTTCATGCAGGCAATAAATAAAGTACGAAAGATACAGATGGCCAGAAGAGAACCAAATGCATCAAGGCTGTAATATTTCTTAGGAGGCAATCATCTCATTTACTGAAGCTATATTTGTTTCAAATGATCTTGCACCAAGAAAGCAGTTCATTTAACTGTTGCAAATGCAAAAAAGTTATGGTCCAGTAGTTGTTGGAAGTGTACACACTCCAAAATGTATGATCGTTTGGAACTGTACATTCTTATTTGGCACATTTAGCAGACAGTGAAGTATACTTCCCATTTCCTTTGGAAAGGATAGATTCCTCAACTGCGATTTCTAAATTGGGATGGCCCATTGGTGACAGAACAATTCAATAGCCAAAATCAAAAGGTTGAGACGACACTTCAAAGAAAAACCAGAAATGCTGAATCCTTAATAAACACACATTTGTTGGAACGCCCATTGCGTGCAGACACATGAACTGTTCCATGGTTTCAAGTTAACTTTATTGCTCCTTAAAATTACAGTTGGCATGACAGAAAAAGGAACAATACAGCAATACAGTATATAAAAAAAACGAGCTGATGAAGCAAAGCCATGATAGCAGGCTCAGGACACACTCGATTACAATTAATGTGTTTTCAACTTAGTTTTGGATAACACTATCGATTAACCTTTTAAAAAATATTTTCACAGGCTGCTAATAAGAAGTCAACCACCTATATAGTCTAGTGCTCGTACAGTGTAACAGTAAAATAAAACAAAAACTCAAAACGACGTGTGAAATTTCTCATCTGTCCAACCTCTACAAAAGATCTTTTGCCAGACTTCTCCACTGTTATCGTGGAGCCTAGAGAGAAATGGAAAAAAGTAAAATTAATTTGATTAACATTTAAAACAGTTAATTAAGCAGAAGGAAGTTACATTTTGATGATTAGATTATGAACTCCCAACTTTACCAATGCCTGCAGTTACTGTTCGCGTATTTCAAATACCATTTGCAAATAAGAATTGTCCTTAATAGTCATTCACATTAGATTAATTTTAAAAAGGAACTCAGTGAGCTGTTAACTTCTCCAAGCAAAATAATTAGGTGGCTAACTAATTATAAAAGATACATGGAGTAAAAGGATTTGACAGAAAAGACTATTACCGCAATAGATGATTTCAAGATGCTTGCCAACTTCAGATGAATAATGTATGGCTTCTATTTGCCCACTTGCAAAGTAACTTGAAAACTGTTTTCTTTCTGGGACGGGCTTACAATATGAGCATCTAATCTAACCTGGACTCTGGAAAGATTTCAATTTGACTCAATGCAGGGTAGTCTGGGGATACTGGTGCCCACAGAGAAGAGGAAAATATTACACACAAATGGAGAATAGGCAGAAAAGAAACATGAAAACCTTTCTGGGGAGATGTGCATGAAAGAAATGGAGTGAATGGCAAGATTAATGCAGGTAGTTATGGGGCAAAAATGAATGCCAAATTCACCTAAATATTAATAAGTTCAAATACAGTATGCAATTCAGCCCCACAAGCCCACTCTTGTCATTTTACAAAGATCATGGTTGATTGGATTGCAACCTCAAACTGACAATTTTGCCCCCACTCCTGAAACTTTTTCACCCCCTTGTTTCACAAGAATTTATCTATCCCTGCCTTAAAAATATTCAAGGACTTTGCTGCCACCACCTTTTCAGGAAGATAGTTCCAAAGTCTCATGATCCTCAAAGAAAAAATCTCAAAGAATTAAACAATTGAAAAATAATTAGGAGCTAATGGTAAATAACAGGAAAATAGAGACTTGGGTAGAAAGCTCCTTTGTGAAGTCTGCACTATTATGGTCAAACCCTCCGATGCTGAAGTTTCTATGCATCTAAACTTTGTCACTACATCTAATGCTTTTGCTTCTGGGAAGTATTCTCAAGCAAACAACTTAGCCCTTTCTGCCATATGCTTCTTCCACCTATCCGTACACATTCAATAACATTTTTAAGATAGCATTATATTGAAGCTATTGCTCTTGCATCCATCAGGACAAGAGCACCAATAAAAGGGGAAAACAACATTTATACTGTGAGAGACATAAGCACTTACTGGTTGGCAAGTGGACACTCGTATAGGGATTTGGATTGTTTGGGTTCGGATAGGTGGATCATATTATATAGTATTTCCTTTCAGCTTTTTGTGATAAGCAAGGTAATAACTGTATTAGTACTCTTCTCTCAAAGTATAATGTTAGCTCGCACCTTCATTTGTACTCTTGCAAATTGTCTTGGTCAGTGATGGATGAAAAAGCGCATGAAATTTTGACCTTTTTCAGCAGGATTCAGCAGCAAATTCTGTACTACCAAACAACTACACTTTATTTTCCAGTTACTGACTACACCATGTCAAAAGGTCGTACAAACAAACTCTACAATATTCTTATGCTGTATGATTTTGGAGAAGTGATCATTTTAAGATTCTTTAAAATAAGTGGCAGATGGAGTTTAATTTGGATAAATGCAAGGTATTGCATTTTGGTAAAACAAACAAGGGCAGGACTTATACAATTAATAGTAGGGCCTTGGGTGATGTTGTCAAACACAGACACCTAGGGATTCAGGTAAATAATTATCTGAAGTTTGCATCACATGTCGGCAGGGTGGTTAAGAAGGTGTTTAACATGTGTAGTGTTTGGAACCAGGTGGACCTTGTTGACCATGAGATCCTTGATTGGGTTGTTAATTGGGCCCAATCAAGAAGCCCTGGCAGACAAATATAAAACAGGGAATTTAGAATCTCCTGAGTTCTTGGGATGGACTCCGAGCAGGCTGGTTGCAGCCAGCGTCCTGTGCACAAGTAAATAAAGGGTGACTTGGTGATGGGATACTGGCCTCTATGCAGGTATTGCTCAGACCTCTTGAATGCAGGAGTTAGAACATCATGTTGAGGCTGCACAGGACACTGGTGAGGCCTCTTCTGGAATTTTGTGTTCAGTTCTGGTTGCCCTGTTATAGGAAGGATATTATTAATCTGGAGAGGGTTCAGAAGAGACTTACCATGATGTTAGCAGGAATGGAGGGTTTGAGTTACAAAGAGAGGCTGGATAGGCTGAGACTCCTTTAACTGGAGAGTAGCAAGTTGAGGGGTGACCTTACAGAGGTTTATAGAATCATGAGAGGTATAGATTAACACAGCAGGTCAAGCAGCATCATAGGAGCAGGAAAACTTGACGTTTCGGGCCTAAACCCTTCATCAGAAAATGAAGGGTTTCTGATGAAGGGTTTAGGCCCGAAACGTCAAGTTTTCCTGCTCCTATGATGCTGCTTGACCTGCTGTGTTCATCCAGCCCCATGCTTGTTATCTCGGATTCTCCAGCATCTGCAGTACCTTTTATCTCAGAGGTATAGATTAGATGTCTTTTCCCTAGGGTGGGGGGCTTCAAGACGAGTGGGCACATTTTGAAGATGAGAGGAGAAAGATTTATAAAAGACATGAGGGGCAATTTTTTTATGCCAAGAGTGGACCACGTGTGAATGAACTTCTAGAAGAAATGATGGATGCGGGTATAGGTACAACTTTTAAAAGACACTTGGATAAGTACGTTAATAAAAAAAATTTAGAGGGATATGGGCCAAGCGCAGGCAATTGGGACAAATATAATTTGAGATTACAGTTGGCACGGACTGGTTGGATCAAAGAGTCTGTTTTCGTGCTGTATGGCTATGATTTCCTCCAGCATCATCCACATAAATCCACCATATTGAAACTGGTATTTTGCTCACTATTCCAAGTTCAAAAGCAATTGCATGCAGTGATAAAAGCTTTTTTCTCCAAAAAAGATGGCTGGCCATTTCAGTTTCGCTTTAGAACCAAAATGACAAAACTTGCCCTGGAAGCCTGCAACTGATATATGGATATATATCTTGGATATATGAGGCATACAGTCAATCTAACTGAAACATAATGCAGAAAAATAAATATTTTACTAAACCTTCTGGCAAAACTTAAAAACTGCAACTTTGTTTCATTGCTTACCTCATTGTAAAAACAGTCCGATTATTTTTCTTAGAAATATTTAGTGCGGTTCAATGCTCTCTGGGCTAATTCACCCTTTTCATCTGTTATTTTCTCCCAATCTGTTTGTCCAACCACAAATCCTATGGCTCGTTTTCTCTCAGCATCCTTCTCCACTTCCAAGTCTGCCCATCTCACCTAAAGTAGATTGGGGTAAGTTCAAATACATACATTTTCCCTCCTTGCCAATCTTTATCATACTGCTTTTCAAAGCAATTGGAAATTCAGTGCAGAAGCATACATGGATCTGAATCTTATCCTATAAGTTTATTTATAATATATTTTATTTTTAAATACAGAGACCTACAATCAAGCAGCAATCTATTTTGGTTAAAGTAAACGGGTTACAGGAATGAGCTTCCTGGTCCAAAATGAAACTATATATTCCACAGCTTAACAGCAGGATATTCCAAATGAATACAACAGAACAACAGCATTTTGGCTACATTTGTCAATTCCCACAGTTGGTTCAAATGCAGAGAACCCTGGAATTGGTGTTGATGAAACACAAATAGCCATGACCTTAAAAGAATAGTTCATGATCTTAAATTTTGTTACTCTGGTCATTCCCTGAATTCTACAACTTCAATTTTATGTGATTTAACACTCTAATTAATGGTCAGCTGTTGATTAAACAATTGTAGATGGATTCTCCTCCCTATTTTCAAATTATTTGAGAATGTTATGCTGATTCTAGTTTTTGTGCAGATTGCAGGTCTGATTTCCGTCGCCAACAAATAATCACTTTCTTATTTGAAGGTGCAAATTTCACCAGTTCACAAAGTGCATTTTTGTTTAAAACGCTAGTTAGGATCTTTCCCTTTGATTCTATTAATTGTTCTTTGCACGTACATTAACTATTTCATGCAGTTCTCATCTGACTTTGCTACACCTTGAGACTGTTTCCAGTCAGAGTAAAATGCATAATTTTAACCCAAAGCAGGACAACATTTTTTTTGTACTCAATGCAGCAGCACACTGCATTAGCACACCAATACAATGACAATGTAATCAGTGAATAATTACTACTTTGAATTCTCACTCTGCTAGTTTTCCGCTTCAGCTTTGTTGCAGGAACTTCGTGATTGCAGAAACCTTGTTCCGTTCGGCCAGGATGGGATTTGAGAGAGTAGGGATCGGGCAGCACTTAGCAACAGATTGTATTATTTCATGGTATAATTTCACAGCATTAATTTGTTTTGAGGGAAGGTTTTGCATTGAAGCACATTTGATACTCAAGACAAATATTTGCAAAATTCTGTAACAAGTCTAATTTGATAAATTATTTAATTTCTTTTACCAATCCATAATGCTCTAAGCAAATTTACAAGTCAAACCAACAAAATGAAGCAAATGCACATAAAATGAGAAATGTTTTCTTACCCGTTTCTTTCCAGGTTCTGAAGAACGTGTGTTATAGTCATCAGGAAGCTGAAGGTAATCCTCCAGTCGATGTGCAATGCTGTCATGCCAACCTCGCTTCCGTTTATTGCTGCTTCTCAATCCATCCAGCTTGTCTGAACAACAAAAACATAGGCTCTGCAGTCAGGTATAGCGTGAATGCATGAGAGGGAGAAGAAAAATATATATATATATATATATGCATACATACATACATGTATATGGTGTTACAGCTGAGCTCATGGGGGAGTACCCTTGTTGCATTTAAAGCACAGCACAGGCTGGTTGACGGCAAAATTATTTGGAACAAATCACTGATGCAGTTATCTGCTAAGGCAGAATTCTTTCTGTACCCTTTGGTGTTATTATTTTGTGCACCATCATAACTCTTTGTTTGCAAAGTCCATATACAAATTTCCCAACAGGTGAAGAAAACAAGTTTCTACAGTACAGTTTGTACTGAAAGAATCAGAACATAAAAAGAAAGGTTTAAATTATATTGGATTTAATATTACACCACCCCTGCCGTTTTACAGAGATGTACTGACAGAACAGGACACCAGCCCATTGTGCGTCAACTGCTAATGTTTTTATTTTCCCACCAAGGTTCAAGTTAGACGAATTAGTCTTATTTTAATGCGAAATGCATGTTAAAATGAAACATTATGCACTGCTCAGAAACAAATATGGTTTGTTCATGTTACCAATTGTTAAAGTCATATTTATCAAGTGGCAGATTGACTCCAAGAAAATTTCCTGGAGTTTCATTTTTGAGTAACTAAAATGGTATGGTATGTCAACAGAAACTGTAATCTGAAATGTTGCCATCATTTTATTGCTGTGGAAAACATTCTCTATTACAAGATGCTGTTCCTTTTTGTATGTACTTAAAAACTCCACATGAATTGTCACATCTTAATTATCAACTATACACAGAGCCTGCTAGAATTATTTACAAACTAACATTAAGTGAAGAGATCATAAATTATAATCCATGTAACATTCATCCTGTGAAAACCTGTACCAAAAAGACACTACAAATACCAAACCTAATCCGGGTGTATTAACACCAATTAAATTTATTCTGTAATTGATATTCAATACTGCATAAATCCTTCGTTATTTAAACACACGCTTCTGAATGGCAATGGTGTGGTTTCTCAGAAGTGACTACCTTTTCAAACATGATGCCATTACAGCACATGGTGAATATTTTAATATGCACAGGTCAGTGTGGTTACTTCCAATATTCTAAAAGAAATCTTTCAAAAGAATATTAAATCTCAAAGTTTAGGAAGTACATTTGGGAACTCAGGCTGAAGACTCCAAAAGGTCCAATGAACATGTGAATTACTTGAGTTTTAATCTCTCAGAATTTGCATTGCCATTACTTTACAATGCAATTGCCAACATACACTTTTTAATATCATTCAAAAACATGCAATAAATTGTGGCACTTCACTTTTAATTTTAAAAATTACTGAACCTACATAGTAAATAGGAACAAAGATGAATAATTATGCCTGTACCAGATTCAGTTTGCACAATCTTAAAACTACAGAAAACATAATTCATAGAGTTTGATGTGTCTGACTTCTGAATATACGCTGAACATATGAGTTCAGTGAAAAGTGTTGCAAAAATTTCTACAAACACAAAGTTATTACAAGACAATTAATAAATCTCAGAACATATGAGACAGGAGCAGGAGCTGACCATCTGGCCCCTCAAGATTGCTTCACAACTCACTAAGATACTGTTTGAACTTCAACCTCAACTCCACTTTCCCACATGACTCCCATATTCCTTGATTCTTTGAGTTAAAATATCTATTGATCTCTTACCAGAGGCTAAATAGATTTTGTGATCTTAAGATTTACTGAAACAGTTCCATTTTAGTTACACCTATCAATAGAGTAAAAATAACTTATCAAGTAATGTATCTAAGGTAATGACGTTTTTTTGAACAATCCCTTTCAGAATCATTATTCTGCAAGTCATTGATTTTATAAAAAAACCTTGAAAAAAATGAACTTTTTGAGTACACATTACCTCAATCCATCAGTTTTATTTTTCCTATGCATTTCTCACTTTACTGAACTGACTGTCCTCAAAACAAAGAGCTGACTCCATAAAATTAGACTGAACACTCAAGAGGTTTAAAAAAAAGAACGTAAATTTATTTTTATATTTTATTTCTTCCTCCAGTTAGTTTTCAAATTTCTCACAGGCTGAAGTCAATCAGATATTCCATTCCTGCGCTTTGCTTGAGGTTGTAATCAAGAGGTGGTTGACCTGCTTTGTTTCTTAATTTCTGTGCAATGCAGCAGGTTGAATGACCAGACCTGTAACTGCTCCTTCAGCTTAGGTCAGTTCTTAAAAAAATGAAATAGTAGAACAAGACATTTTAAATCAACACAGTATTATCCAGTCCTGCTGAATAATCAAGGTGAGGGGCATTCTTCTCCCTTATCTATACGGGAACATATGCACCAAAAGTCCCATACTATTCCTGCATTTGCTATTTCCAAAGTAAAGTTAATGACAATGACACAAATGCATATCCCCCTAACAAACACCTGTGCTTCATTAAGAATTAAGTAGAGCATAAAATTCACAAATGCTAGAATAGTGAAGATATAGCTATTAAATTTCTCATACATCACACAAATATATACATTTCACAAAACATTTAACTGGATGCAAGGGCAATCATTCTAGTAGTTTCAATGGAAGGATGGTACTACTGTGAATTGCTCCTACATCTTCCAGTCTTCTGAGCTACCTTAAACAGAAGAATTCTGCATGCTCCCAAAAAGGCTAAAAGTTAGTGAAATTTACACAACACACCCACAAAAAAACATACAATTATGCTTGGAACAGCATTACTAATTAAAATGTTCAAGCCTTTTATAGACAGGCACAATTTCACTGTATTTTAGTCCTTCAACTATTTCTTTCCCTAAGCTGTTGCTTAGCAATCTTGAATTTAGATAAAACAACGAAATAATAAAAATTGATTTTCTTTATTCACACATGGACGTGGGTGTCGCTGGCTGGTCAGCATTTCTTGCCTGTCCCTACTTGTCCTTGAGAAGGTGGTGGTGAGCTGTCTTCTGAAACTGCTGCGGTCCATGTGCTGCAGGTTGACCCACGATGCCTTTAGGGAGTGAATTCCAGGATTTTGACTTAGCAACACTGAAGGAATGGTAATATATTTCCAAGTCAGGATGTGGAGGGGAACTTGCAGGTGCTGGTGTTCCCATGTATCTGCTGCCCTTATCCTCCTTAATGGAAGTGGTTGGGGATTTGTAAGGTGCTGACTGAGGATCTTTTGTAAATTTCTGCAGTGCATCGTATAGACAGTACACTCTGCTGCTACTGAGCATGGTGGTGGGAGCAGATGCTTATTGATGTGGTGCCGAACTAGTGGGCTGCTTTGGACCGGATGGTGTTCAAGCATCTTTAGTGTTGTTGGAACTGCACCCATCCAGGCAAGTGGAGAGTATTCCATCACACATCTGACTTGTGCCTTGTAGATTTGGGGATTAAGGATGGGAGTTACTTGCCACAGTAGCCTTTGACCTATTCTTGTAGCCACTGTGTTTACACGGTGAGTCCAGGTGAGTGTCTCGTATTCAATAACATTCAATCCTTCCTTCTTACTGAACCCATTTAATTTTCAGGATAAGTTTGAGAAGTTTCTTGTCTCCTAAAGGCAGCCAAGCACAACACACAGAATATCTGCCTAGCATTTCCCATTCATTTACAGATCTCATTGCCACAGAAAGGCTGCGAACTTCATCAAAGACGTAGAACATAGAACATTACAGCACAGCGCAGTACAGGCCCTTCAGCCCTTGACGTTGCACGGACCTGTGAAACCAATCTGAAGCCCATCTAACCTACACTATTCCATTATCATCCATATGTTTATCCGACATTTAAATGCCCTGAAAGTTGGCGAGTCTAGAACTGCTGCAGGCAAGGCATTCCATGCCCTTACTACTCTCTGAGTAAAGAACCTACCTCTGACATCTGTCCTATATCTATCACCCCTCAATTTAAAGCTATGTCCCCTCGTGCTAGCCGTCGCCATCCTATCCCGGTAATGCTCTCCTACAATCTCTTCCATCAGGCAGAAGATACAGAAGTTTGAACATACAAACGGCAGGGAAGTACTTGCCGTTATCAGACTGACAAATGGACTTTTTAACTTCAAATAATGCTTATCTTGCCTAGCGCACGTCCTGTGCGGTGTTACCTGTATGCCTTACTCTATCAAAGCTTTTCTTTACACCCTATGATCTGTATGCCCTTGCTACTATGATCTGCCTGTACTGCTCACAAATAAAGTTCTTCCTGTACTCAGAATCACGTGACAATAAATGAAATGAAATCAAATAAATCATTGTATATATTTTCATGGACCAAATATTTCAGATCAAAACACCGGTTACTCCTCAAAGAACTCTAACAGATTCGTCAGGCACAATCCTCCCTTGATGAAGTTGTGCTTACTCTGCTCGATTTTACCATGCACTTCCAAGCACTCCACAATCTCATCTTTAATAATGGACTCTAAAATCTTACCAATGACCAAGGTCTGACAAACTGGCCTACAGTTTCCTATCTTCTGCCTCCCTCCCTTCTTAGACAGGGAGGTACATTTGCCATTTTCCAGTCCTCTGGGACCCTCTCTGACTCCAGTGATTCCTGAAAGATCACCACCAATACCTTAGCTATCTTCTTCCGGGATCCATCTGGTCCGGGTGACATATCCACCTTTGGATCTTTCAGCTTCCCCAGCACCTTCTCCTTATTAATGGCTACAACACTCACCTCTGCTCCCTGACTCTCGCTGTTCTGGTATGCTGCTGCTATCTACCGCTGTGAAAACGGGTGCAAAGTACCTATTAAGTTCTTCTACCGTTTTTTTGTTCCCCAGTACTTCTTCAGCCTCATTTTCCAGTGGTCCAATGTCCACTCTTGTTTCTCTTACCTTTTAGCTACTAAATAAAAACTGTCACAACCATCTTTTATATTACTAAACTAGTTTATTCTTATATTTCATCTTCTTTCCCACATTGCCTTTTTTAGTTATCCATGTTTGTTTTTTTAAGAAGAGAATACAGAATATTCTTTATTGTCACTTACCATTAATCTTCACCACACTGTCTGCTTTTTCTTTTGCTTTTATGTTGTCCCTGACTTCCCTTATCAGCCATGGTTGCCTCAAGCTCCCCCTCAGATGTCTTCTTCTTCCTTGGGATGAATTTCTGCTGTGCTTTCAGGATTAGCCTCAGAAACTCCTGCCATTACTGCTCCACTGTCTTCCCTGCTGGACTCCCTTCCAATCAACTCCAGCCAGCTCCTCCCTCATATCTTAAGTTACCTTTACTCAATTGTAACACAGTTGCACCTGATTCCACTTTCGCCCTCTCAAGGGCAAATTCTACAATATTGTGGTCACTGCCCGCACAAATTCCTTCATCTTGAGCACCCTAATCAAGTTTACCTCATTAAACATCACCAAACCCAGAACTGCCTATTCCTTCGTGGACTCTACCACAAGCTGGTCCAAACAACATCTTGGAATCATAGAAATCCTACAGTGTGGAAGCAGGCCATTCAGCCCATCAAGTCCACACCGACCCTCCAAAGAGGATCCCAACCAGACTCACCCTCTACCCCATCCCTGTAACCCTGCAATTCCCATGGTTAATCCACCTAACCTGCACACCCCTAGACACAACAAGCAAGTTATTATGGCCAAGCCACCTAGACAGGTGCCTGAGGCTAGAATCGAACCTGGGTCCCTGGCACTGGGAGGTAGCAGTGCTAACCACTGAGAAACCGTGCTGCCCCACTGCATGAATGCCTTCTCTGGTAATCCACTACAAATCTGATTTTCCCAACCCACCTGCACATTGAAGTCCCCCATGAATATTGTAATAATGCCTTTCTTCCATGTCTTTTCTATCTCCTGATTTATTTTCTTCCCCACAATCTGACTACTACTAGGGGGGTGTACACAGCTCCCATCAGGATGATTTTTCCCTTGTGGTTCCTCAACTCTACCCACATAGATTCAAAGTCTTTGATTCTACATCACTACTTGCTATAGTTTGAATTTCACTTATTAACACAGTAACCCTGCCCCTCTGCATCTCCTTTTGATAGGACGTGCATCTTTGGATATTTACTTCACAGCGCTGATCTTTTGCATTCACATCTTTGTGATACCCACAACATTGTACCTACCAATTTCAATTCACACGACATGTTCATTTACCTTGCTTCACACACTGCATGCACTTAAGTACAAACCGTCAGTCCTTTGTTGACTGCTCCCCTTCACATAGTTGTCTCCTAATCTGCTGAGCCTGAAGTTAAGAGTCCTGACCCTTTCCATAGTCTCTGTCCTATTACTTGTTCTGGAAACTTTAGTCAGCTCTGCTGAACCCCCTCGCTTTTTTGCCAAACCTTTCCCCTCAACAATTTAGTTTACAGCCCTATCCACAGCCCTACTTATGCGATTTGACAGGACTCTTGTCTCTGCATTATTCAGGTGGAACCCGTCCCATCAGAGCAACTCCATCTTTCCCTAGTACTGGTGCCAATGTCTCATGAATTCGAACCTATTTCTAAGCCACACATTTACTTGTCTAATCTTGGTGATACTGTGCCAATTTGCTGGTGGCTCAGATCATAATCCAGAGATTATGATTTTGGTTCTGCTTTCTCATTTAGCTCATAGCTGCTCATATTCCTTCACCAGAACTTCCTTCTTGCTTCTATTCATATCATTGGTATCTACATGCACCGTGACAACTGGATCTCTCCCCTTGGCTTTAAGTTCCTCTGCAGCCCAGATGAGATATCCTGAACCCAGTTAGGCAATACAGCCTTCAGGACTCTCGATCCAGGCCAAAGAACAGTGTCTATTCTCCTGACTATATTATCCCAGATTATAACTACATTCTCTTTTGTCCCCTCTTAAATGGCTCTTTGTACCACGGTGCTATGGTCAGTTTGCTGATTCTCTCTACGGTCCCCACTCTCATCAACACAGGGAACAAGAATTTCAAACCTGTTCGGCAAGTTGGAAGCACAGCGGCTCAGTGGTTGGTACTGCTGCCTCACAGCACCAGGGACCTGGGTTCGATTCCAGCGTCGGGTGACTGTCCTCGTGGAGTTTGTACGCTCTCCCCATGTCTGTGTGGGTTTCTTTCAGGTGCTTTGGTTTTCTCCCACAGTCCGAAGATGCGCAGCTAGGTGGATTGGTGTTGCTAAGTTGCCCCATAGTGTCCAGGGTTGTGCAGGCTAAGTGGATTAGCCATGGGAAATGCAGAGATACAGGGACAGGGTGAGGTATGGGCTTGGGTGGGATGCTCTTCAGAGGGGCAGTACGGATGGTGTGCTTCTAAACCTGTAGGGATTCTATGAATTAAGATCAAGTGTTGAGACTCCTTCAGCACCACCTTATCAATTCCTCTACCTGCCTCTCTGGCAGTCAACACCCCCTGTCCATGACCACAGTCTGAATTCGACATGGTAAATCTACGGATTGTGAGTGCCCCCCATAACACAGCATCCAGGTAAATCTCCCTCTCACCGATTTGTTGCAGTATTCGAAGTTCAGACTCCCACTCATCAGCTCTGAGGTGAAGTTCCTCAAGCAACCAACACTTGATATGGTCACTATGAACCACAATGAGAACCACAACAGCTCTCATATCATGTACTACAACACATCGCCTGGCCTTACATCTCTATTTTAATTACTTAGTTCTTAACTTGATTTTTAAAAATTTCATACTGATCTTTTTCTTTGGATCCTGTAAATACTTCCCCTATCTACCTTCAATTTGAAAGTAACCTATAATAGACAGTCAAATTAGTAGCTATCACTAACTAATGAACTTACCATTTATCTGTGATGCCATTCATGTGTGCTGGGTCCCTGATCCTGGACTTCAATTTCTCCTGTTTAAAAAAACCTTACAAGCTAAAAAAAAAGCAAAAAAGCAAAAAAGCATCTTTTCCCATTGCTCCAAATTCCCACATTGCCTCCAAATTCCCTAAACTATTCGCTCATTCATGCTGCATCTCACTGCGAATGTGATCTCTCCCTTCTGGCTGTGCATAGCTTACTGATAGTGCACTTTCAACAGGTCCTTTCTTAAATAGAGCTGAGGCGAATTGAGGTGGCTCACACCAGTTTAACTTCAATAGTAATTAAAACCTATTAAGGCCCTATTCAGGCTTCACATGATTGACTGATAACTGTCTCTCACTCATCCAAAAAACCAAAGTACTGTGGGTGCTGGAAATCAGAAACTGTTGGAAAAACTCAGCAGGTCTGGCAGGAGATTTAACGTTTCAGGTCCAGCAATGCTTCTTTGAGTAATTTTTGTTTTTATTAGCCTTTTCACTAGACAACTGAATTTTCAACGTTTAAAATGGAAAAAGAAAAATGTATTGGTTCTATTCCCATGTTGACTCCAAATTTCCTGAACTGTATACTCACTCGGGCTGTGTCGCATTCTGGATGCGATCTTTCCCTCCTGTCTGCATGAAGCTGACTGGTGAGCCTCTCACTGAGGCAAGAGGGAAAAAGTTGAGATAAAAGGGGATGTGCTTGGCAAGTTTTCTTTTACACAGAGGTGATGGGTACCTGGAACTCGCTGTCAGGGGAGGTGTTAGAAGCAGAGACGATAACAATATTTAAGAGGCATTTGGATGAACATGAATAGGCAGGAAATAGAGGGATATGAACCTTGTGCAGGCAGATGACACTATGTTGTAACAGCTTTATATTCCACATAGACACAGTGGTCCAAAGGGCCTGTTCCTGTGATGTACTGTTCAATGTACTATGTAACAGAAGCGTAATGATGGTTTACCAGTCCTCCAAAGGCAGGACTGACATATAAAGAGACTAACTGCCGTCAGAAATAACAACAGGAGTTTGCTGTTCAGCCCCTTGAGCCTGCTCCACCATTCAATAGGATCATGGCTGATCTGACATAGCTCACATCTAATTTCCTGCATTTCCCCAAACCCCTGATCCCCTACTGATCAAGAATCTGTCTCAGCCTTAACTATACACAGCGATTCTGCTCCCACAGTGCTCTATGGTAAAGACTTTCAACTTGAAGAGAAAAATTCCTCATCCGTCTTAAATCAGCACTCCTTTATTTTGAGACTATGCCCACTGGTCCTAGACTCTCCCATGAGAGGAAGCATCCTGTCAGCATTTACTTGGACTGAACTGGATTGGTTAAGATTATATTCACCGGAATTTAAAGGAATGGGGAACAGGGGTTTTCATAAAAACCTATAAAAATCTAAATGGAATAAACAGCACAAATGCAGGAACAATGTTCCTGATGACCGTGAGTCTAGAACCAAGTGTCACAGTTTAAGGATATGGGATAGACCATTTGGCACCGAGATGCAGAGAAATTTCTTCAACAAGAGAATGGTGAACTAATAGAATTCTCTGCCACTGAAAAGTGTTTTCAAGGAGTTAGCTATTTTTCTAAGGATGAAAAGGGACCTAACGGCATGGGGAGAAAGCGGGAACAGTGTATTAAGCTGGATGATCAGCCACTATCATACTGAATGATGGAGCAGGCTCAAAGGGCGAAATGGTACGCCCCTGCTCTTATTTTCTTTTTTTCAAATGTATATTTAGTAGTTCTAATTCAAGTAAATTAACATGTTCGCTTTTACGGTTAAGAAGCAAATGCAGTCGGATTCAAATAGCCATGCTTAAATGCATTTACCAAATACAATAAAACAGAAACTTTGCTCTGAGGAACAGTACTTCCACTGTTATGATATCAAGATTAAACTACAAAACCAGTCTTTCCCTTTTTGGTTTCAAATTAACAAAATAAAATCAACCACAGAAAATAATGAAATTGCTATTTATTTCAATACCAATAAAAGGCTCAATAGAGAAGGAAAAAAGAGCTAACAAAACATGCTCAACTTTTAAAATCAATTCTACCTACATAACTGAGCCAAACTCCAAACTGAAAGGTGTATCATTTTATTTTTTGATTTAAATCATTGAGGCGTACCCGACTTCCACTTGGATGGCAAAATGTGATTTGTTATTAGTTCTTGAAATTCTGCAGAGAAGCCACCAAAATCAAAAATTCTAGAAAACTACAGCCAGGAAGATCCAATGCTGTGCAAGAAAACCAGTCACCATCGGAAAGAATGCAACTTGCATTCCTGAATACTTATAATGTGGTATACATCTAGCTTCAGAAAACAGGAATATCTAAGACCAGTGAAGATCATTGCAGTACGCGTGGTTTGCGTCACGACTTATTCCATGATACTTATTGTACCTATCTGTCATACTCTTTCACCACATACGATTCCAACCATTTCCAAATTCACTGATATTCAGTCTTAATTTCTTCCAAAATTTTGTCAATTTCATGCATTAATTGTCACCTAATTAATTCTGAACTATTCTTATTATCATCCTTCACCTGAGTTGAGGCTCTGCCTCATTTGTAGAATCTATGTTTAAACATATTAACGTTTATCTCACCTGTATATTTTAGAATTTTGAGTACTTCCTTAGTCACATCTCTATACCCTGCTATGTAACTCCTCTGTAACTCATATGCTAAATCCCAATCAGGTCCATTCCTTCTGATCATGAGAAAACATTCCTGTGTGTTTAATTTTTTATCAGCAAAACATTTACTTGCCCTTTGTTTACATGGAAAGAAATCCATGAGATCAATCATGTACAGTCTTTCCTCCCAGCAGGCAAAACCAGTTTCTTCTTGAAGTTATGTAATTTTCCAGTCCGCTTTGTTTGTTTCTTCAGAAAACAGATGCCAAATTGGCTTTTTATATTTGATGTTTGTCTTTTTTACCATTCCTCCTGAAATAACTCCACAGCAGCTGGTATCCAATCACCAAGCCACCCATTATTTGCATGTGCATAGTACTTGACACTGGTCCAGCTTTTTCAGAGCCAGCTCTCAGAGTGATCAGAATCTCTGACACAAAGATAATAGGAACTGCCGATGCTGAAGAATCTGAGATAACAAGGTGTAGAGCTGGATGAACACAGCAGGCCAAGCAGCATCAGAGGAGCAGGAAAGCTGCTTGGCCTGCTGTGTTCGTCTAGCTCTACACCTTGTTATCTCAGAATCTCTGACACTCCTGTTTGCATCTGTAACCAGATTAACAGCGCCAGTCAGGGAACTCATCCCTGGCTGACCTCGTTACAACTACTACATCCCACCCCCTCTAAGTCCGCCTGTTCTTTATCTTGTAGCCTCTCCTGGGGCATTTTCGCATCAGGTCCAATTCCTCCAACTCAGCCCCGGTTACAGGTGGTGTTTACAGGATCGTCGAGGAAGAAATTCATCCTCTTCTTCAGGCAGTAAAAGGGGTCGAGTCTGCCGTGTTCCTCTCAGATTCTGAGGTTTCTTCGATGGAGGGGGAGAACCCATGGGTCTCTGACAGCCTTTCTGGCTGTTCTAAGGGGCCAGGCATGTTTTGCACCTGTTCTAGTTGTGAGTTTGCAACTTCCATGTGGTCCACATGCTTGTTCAGGACTGCTTGTTCCCGACCTTGCATCAACGATGCCATTTAGCATGTAGGGCCAAATACAGTGGTTTTGACACCAAACTTTGTCCCCGAGGTAAAGTGTCTCTCCTCGGTAGAGGAATCTTGTGATTAGCATTGGCATTCTTGATGCTGTTTCACCCTCCCCCCAGTTGCGCGAAGATCAGATTTAACCTGGTGCGGAGTCTTGTTCCCATTGGCAATTCTGCTGGAGCTATCCCTGTAGTTGTGGGAGGGATGGTCTGATAATCAAATAGGAACCACAACAGTTTTCTATCGAGTGAAGTTGTAGGCTGTCTTTTTCAGGCCTGCCTTGAAAGTTTAGACTGCTCTTTCTGCCAGGCCATTGGATGATGGATGGTATGAAGCTGTCCTTATATGCTGAATACCATTCCACTTTAAGAAATACTCAAATTCCCCGATGGTAAATGATGGCCCATTGTTTGTAGCCAACATTTCTGGGAGCCCACACATTGCAAAAGATGCTCACAGCTTTTCTACCGCCGTCCCCCGTTTGCCAAACAAACTCTATTGCACATCCAACCACTTTAAGTGGACATCACAATGACTAAGAACGTTGGACCTATGAAGGCCATGAAAGCACAGCCAACTTGTGACTGAGTCCACGGTTTACCTGGCCAGTCTCTCAAATGCAGGGAACTGCTTGCAGTAATTTTTGTCTTTGTTCGCACTCTGGGCACTGCTCCATCAATGTAGCTATTTATGCATCCAATCCTGGCCACCAGACATAATTTCTTGCCAACATTTTCATTTTGCACACCGTTGGATGACTCTGGAGGAGTTCAGCCAGTATCTGATAGCGATCTTTGCACAGGACAATCACTTTTGCTCCCCGTAATAAAATGCTGTTTTCTACAGTGATCTGGTCTCACCGATCCAGACAGATTTCAATTCTGGTTATGATGGCCACTGTTTCCCCCATCACTCTTTTTTATTCTCTTTATTCATTCACAGGATGAGGGCTTTGCTGCTTGGCAGCATTTATTGCCCATCCCTAATTGCCCAGAGGGCAGTTAAGAGTCAACCACATTGCTGTGGGTCTGGAGTCACATGTAGGCCAGACCAGGTAAGGATGGCAGTTTTCTTACCTAAAAGGACATTAGTGAACCAGATGGGTTTTTCCAACAATCGACAATGGAGTCATAGTCATCATTAGGTTCTTAATTCCAGATAATTTATTGAATTTAAATTCCACCATCTGCCGTGGTGGGATTCGAACTCGGGTCCCCAGAACCTTATCTGGGTCTCTGGATTAACAGTCCAGCGATAACAACATTACGCCATCACAACCAGCTGTTTCAGTTCTGCCAGGACAAAATCTTTTCGCTGTTTCAAGTCGAGTACCAACACAACTACAATGGCATTTTGTAAAATTCATTCATGGGACGAGGGCAACACTGGCTAGGCCAGATTTACGGTTATCATTAGACTATTAATTCCAGATATTTATTGAATTCAAATTTCACCATTTGCCGTGGCAAGACTTGAACCAGAACATTACGCAGGTCTTTGGATTAACAGTCCAGTGATAATACCACTAGGCCATCGCCTCCCCCTTGGCTTGCCCCGATCCTGAAGAAAATGCTAAAGTTTGGTTGGTTTTGGGTTTTGTTGTGGGCTGATTTAGAGTCCCTCTGTTCAGGAGAGTCCCTCTGTTCATAGCCCTGAGTGAGGCTATGCAATTGCCTTCAGTTAAGTGAGCAAGCTCCGATGGCCTGGCGAGGGTGTCCCCTTCCATCGGCATACCTTTAACCTATATGCTCCACTTGCTGCATTTTCTAATGGCAAAGCCAGTTGTAGCACCTGCTTAAAGTCCAGTTGGGTTTCAGCTCATAGGCGCACTTGCATGGCTTCATCATTAATCCCACTTATCAAATGGTCTCTCAGCAGCTCATTAGGGGTTAAACCAAAATCACATGCCTCTGCCAGTCATTTTAACCTCATCAAAAATCCTGACACGGATTCCTCTGGTTCTTGAACTGCCCAGTAAAACCAGTAGCGTCTCAGAATTAGTGATGGCTTGGGATCAGAATATTCCTTAACTTTCAACTCTTGAAAGGCTTCGTATCTGCTGCCTCAGGAAAAGTTAGGATCTTAATAACTGCAGGTCCACAAGCAGTCAATGAAATTACCTTTTGCTTTTCATCTACCTCAATGTCATTTGCCTGGAAAAAAAAATGCATTCTTTCCACATACTGGGGCCCAGTCTTTGACAGCAGTATTGAATGAGTCAAGCTTCCCAAATAATGCAAGAAATGCTTATCCTTATTCAAAAATGGCTGTTGCGAGCAATTTTCTCTCGTCATCACTGAAATAACTCCGCAGAGGCTGATATCCCATCACCAAGTCACCCGTTATTTACATGTGCATAGTCCTCGACACTGATCCAGCTCTCGGAGTGAGCAGAACCTGTGACACTCCTGTTTACATTTCTGTCAGTGAG
The DNA here is from genome assembly GCA_024137785.1 of Ginglymostoma cirratum. NCBI lineage: Eukaryota > Metazoa > Chordata > Chondrichthyes > Orectolobiformes > Ginglymostomatidae > Ginglymostoma > Ginglymostoma cirratum. The sequence continues at coordinate 68,673,378 of JAHRHZ010000133.1, forward strand.
GGCTCTCTGATTGGACCAAATTAACAGCTCCAAATTAAATCAAAGAACTCATTCTATGAGCTCCACCTGGCTGACCTCGTTACAATCACGATAGCTCCAACAGTCACCACAGAAGACCAAAGATTTGTGTGTTACTTGCAGCTACTGAAATACTTTTGAAATGCAGTCACTATTGCAATTTAGGAAATGTGGCAGCCAATACCCCTGCAAACAAAGTGATATGGTCAGATAACCTGCCTTTTTGAAGCAGAAATATGAGCTAAGACATCAGGATAACTCACCTGTTCTTCAAAGTAGTGCCATACATTTTTTTTTAATATCCACCTAATCAACTCAATGAGGCCTTAACTTAACATCTCTTCTGAAAGACAGCAACTCCATCACGACACCATCTCCACCGTACAGCACTAGAGTATCAGTCTTTATTTTTGCATTCAAGTCCTGGAGTGGGATTGAGCAATTTCCAAGAATTTCATCAAGGTGCAAACTAAACAATGTCCAAAGTCATTAACTAAGTCCCTTGGGTTCCTAACGAGTGATGCCAAGACACCGGATTTGGTCATTATCTTCAAACTGTCCATTATCTTCAATTAAATATTTTTTCTTAGGAAGCCTCACCTGAACTAAATTTGGTTCAAGTCAAAAGCTGAGGAAGCACACATTTAAACAAATATAAGTGCGCAAAAGATACTACACATAACATCACAGTCTCCGATTATTCGAATCTGATTGATTATGCTACTTAACCATTAATGGACACTGATTTGAAATGAAATTGAATTCAAGTTGTCCAGGTTTCCTTGACAAATGAAACTCCCAGAGAAGTATGGGGATCCAATTATTGCACTCAACTTTAAACAAAAAAAAATGAAGGAACTAATATACTATCATGAAAACATGCAAGATATTAAAGTATATAACATTGTGGAGCTCTGTGAGATTCAATTGGGAATGGCTGAGAAATTTAAGCTCCGTAAACAGATGTTATAATGCCTGTCCAGAAACTCAGATTATGAAGCTGCAGTTAATAATAAGCTTAATAAAGCAACCTAGACAAAACAAACTTCCAGAAATATGGTACATATCATTTTCTTTATGTTTAAATTATTTTGAAGTTCCACATTTTGATCAGAATTTCACATTCTATTACTCAAGTATATCGTTTAAGAATGCCCGTTAATGCAAAGAAAAGCTCTACAGTTTGCAGAAATGAATGAAAGATGAGTCTGAACTGTGGCATTGAGCATCTGCAGGTTGACCTCTACAGTCAAGAAATTTTACTGAGAGGATCAAATTGAGAAAGAAAAATATTGCCATTTATATGCTGATTCATCACATTGGTCAGAAACAACTGAAAATACTTTGCATACAATGAATTACAATTGTAGAAGCAGCATAAAGCCTTCTTGTTCAAAACAAGTTAACACAACCAGCAATGAAGAAAATGCCAACAAATCTAGCTCTCCTTCTGTGGTACTACCTCAAGGTAGAGGTCAAAAAAGCTTGGCATATGGGAAGAGCTAGATGCACAAGATATTGAGTTCCATTATGGTGTACACATGAAAATAAGCTTCACTCATTTAGAACTAACTACCTGTGACTATTTAGTTCCAGCATTACCATTATCTCACAAAATCTGTACCCTAAACAACCTCTCAATATGTAAGATATCAATCAATCCAGACAGTAAGGAACTCCCGAAAAACATTTTATATCTCTGTTGCAATGCATAAAACAATTTGCAATAGTACAGCACCTTTAATAAAATGAAACATTGAAGATGCATCAAAGGAGTGTTTTAAAGCAATATTTGACGCTGAGGTACATAAAGAGATATTAGAAAAGACAATCAAAAAATTTGTTAGACATAATGTTTAAGGGACATCTTAAATGGAGGAAAGTGAGGAAAGGAATGAGCAAGGAATCCCAAAACAAATAGTGGTGATTGGCCTTCAGCTGTCAACAATCGTGAGGACAAAAGAATTGGGAATGACTTAGAGATCAGAAATGCACAAAGTGCTTTGAGTATCCTTTCAAGCCTATCTCCGCAATCAAAGATCATACAAGTTTCATTAACTCATTGACCGTACTTTAGTTACTTCAAACGCAAATGTACATGCTTAAATATCCAATATGTCCAAAGGGTGATAACATTCCAGATTACTTGCAGGAAACCTTAGAGGCGCCATGTTCCTATGACTGTGCTGCGCTCTTAGGTGGTGGCGGTGGCGGTGGCGGTGGTGGTGGCGTGCGTGCATGTGTGTGTGAGCGGTGTTTGCTGGTGGTGGTGGGGGTGGGGCGCGTCCTGCTTTTCAGTACCTTGTAAAGGTACTGGCGGTGGAGGGAGGTAAGGGATGAGTTTCTAGGCAGGCTGCTTTGACCTGGTTGTGTCAAATCTCTTGAGGACTGATTTTACTGCATTCTTACAGGCAGAATGTATACCATCACTCTCCTGACCTATGCCTTGCAGATGGTGAAAAGATTTGAAGAATCAAGTGGTGAGTCATTCACCAGACAATTCCTATCCTCTGAGCTACTCCAGCTAGCTACAGTCATAAAGTGAAACTTCTCGTTAATAATAATTCCTAGCATCCCACTGAGTGTCACTAGTACGAATGAATGCTACCTGCCACTTATTAATCTAGTCGCCAGAGCTTGTCCAGGCTATGTTGTAATACAAGCACAAACTGAGTCATTATTCAAGGAAATAGAAATGTGTTATGATCAATGAGCATCTCCGCTTTCAACTGTATGGTAGAAGGTCATCAATAAAGCAGTTGAATATAGTTGGGACTAAGATGCCTGCAAAGAGCTGAAATGATTGGCTTCCCAACAAACACATTTTGTAACCATGTTACTGATTTTGGAATATTCTATAATGATTTGATGAAAATAATAAACTAGCTTCAATGAAAATCTATTTTAATTGACCAACTTTCTCCTGAATTTTATTCTTACAAAATATCTTTAAAAACAAATAAAACTGGCAAAACGCCATGCTAATGCACATGTATACTGTTAAACTTAAATGATAAACAAATTAAGTTGAATACCAAGTCTGAAAACCAGTAAATGCTCAGAAATGTATAAAATCAGAGAACATTCTCTTAGCCATTCTTGCCAACTATGCAAGAACTTCAGCAGAAAATCTGTAGCAAGCACTAATGTTCCTTTGTTTTAGTCTCAGCTACACATATAAATGAAGTGCTTTTTGTTTAAAAAAAGAAATAACCAAATAGGTGTGTAAATCAATTAGCAGCAGAAATGTAATGAAGCAGCACACAAGACAACCAAATAACATTACATGGCTCTTTAACGATGAAAAATGCTTCAAGCCTGCTAAAGTTAAAAGATAACAGAATATGCAAACAGAATATCCAGCACAATAAAAAAAGGAACTTCTTAAATTAAGAAGCGGCTCTTTTCTCTCAAAAATTAACTATTGAGCAATAGGTTGGATCAAGTAATTTGTTATGGATCCCCTTCACAACAGTCCTTGAACAAAGGCCATGGTGGTTCCTACCCTGGTTTTTAAGGGAAAACTCAAAATCCTTCAGGTGACAAGACAAAAGATACTATGAAAGGAAACCTTCCCAGAATATTATATATTGTCAGCCATGCCGGATTGTAGTTCTTTTTAGATTTAAATTTGACATTTCAAATCATAGTTTTCACACATGGCAATAGCCATCTACCACAATTATGTACTTACCACATTCTATCAACAACAATCCATTCAGACACAACTATGAGATAACTTTAGCTCTAGAGAGGTTCAAAGTGTTTACTGGAGGTTAAGGATATAATTGCGCTATTCAAAAAAAATTAAATATATGGTAATATATTAAAAATAAGTTATATGGAAATTAATGTATCATTTCAGAAGTTAATAAATATATTTTATTTATCAGGTCATACATTAAATTATGTAACATGTTTTATTATACTGATTTCAACAGGTTTTTGTACATTTCTGCTTTTGGTGCAGATTTCACGTGCTTTCTTTGAACTGCTATAGGTCTCTGTTAAATGGAAATAAAAATTATTTCAAACAGAAAAACAGACACAATAGGATAAATCAGAACTATTAAGATAAATAATATAAATTCAATGCATTATGCACTGCAGTTTTTACATGTAAACCACTGATCTTGAAAAATGTAAAGAGTCCACATATTGGGCATATCTCTGTTACACGCAATGGTATATATCACAGTAATTTTAAGTGACTGGAGAGAGAACAACAGAGCATGGCACATCAAACTGAACAACAGAGAAATGATGCTGGAAATTCTCAAAAAAAACCCAGAAAAAATATTTCAGCTGAACAAACAGCAAATGAATGTTCTATTAGAGACATTAGATTAATATTGTAAAAATATAATTCCTTTGGGATATATGGTCATTTTAAATACAGACGGCACATACTTGTGTGTTTAGGTGGGAGGCTTTGTTCTTGCCCCCACCTCAATATTAATGGCATCAAGGTCATTAATAAAGTTTTCAACACTATTCTATTTTGTTTCCAAGTATTTCAAGTAGCTTAAAGCAATACATCCTAGTAGTTTGATTTAACATTCATCAATGAAACAACTCCACTTGAATCTTAATCTGAAAAACTAAGGAAATTTGGCATGTCCACACGGACTGTTACCAATTTTTGTAGATGCACTATAGAAGGCATCCCATCTCGATGCATCGCAAGGTGGTATGGCAACAGCTGTTCCCAAGACCACAAGAAACTACAAAGTGTTGGGAACACAGCCCAGTGCGTCAAGCAAACAAGCCTTCCATCCACTGACTCCATCTATACTTTCCACTGCCTTGGGAAAGCAACCAAGATACTCCAAGATCTCTCCCACCCCAGTTATTCTCTCTTCCACCCTCTTCCATCAGGCAGAAGATACAAAAGTTTGAAGAACAGCTTCATCTTTGCTGTTATCAGAGTTTTGAAAGACCTCTCAAATGTTAATTCTGATTTCTCTCTCTCCCTCTCTCTCTCTCTCTCTCTCTCTCTGTGCACCTTCTCTGCAGCTCTAACACTGTATTCTGCACTCTATTTTGCTATCCTGATGTATTTTGTAAAGTACGATCTGTCTCTATAGCATGCAAAACAACACTTTTCATTATATTTTGGTAGATGTGACAACAATCAATCAAGCTCTACTCAGTAACAAATATAAAAACAAATGAGGTTGAGGTACCCAGCTGTAGGAGCTGAAATGTTATAGCACGGGACACCGTGGTTCTAAGGTGTCAGGATAAAAATCCACAAGTTTAACATTTAGGATACAAAGGGACACCACTTGAAGATCGATGGACAATTTCAGGAGTACAGGTGAGGACAGTCAATACAGCAAGGGGGCAACATAGTGAGGAAATTGACATGCCTTGTCACAATATTCTTTTCACACATAATATACGCGTGTAACAAAAGCATGCAAACATGCTGTTTGATATTCAATGAAAGCTAGAATAATTGGAGGACACAGTGTCAACGAAAAAAAATTAGATCAACTATCCTCTCTGACAATAATTTTTGATGTGTAATTACACAAACTAAACAGGCCCGTCGTAATATTTACCACATCTTTCTTAAACAACTCAAATTATAAATAATTGGGCAGAGCTCTGCCCACGACCTACCACAAGTCATTGCCAATAAATGGCTCTAATTAGTATACCCAATGTAAAGGATTTTAAAAATTCTTAGGAAAGGAAGTTACAAGATTAATCTATTCACTAGTGACTGAATTTAGTTGCACGTTATAATCCCAACAAATGCAAACTTATCTGTGTGACTAGCCAGCAAAATATTGTTCCATAGCAAATTGCTCACTGGACTCGGGTCACTGTATAAAATAACAAGTCTGTGATAAACATATTTTAAGAAAATGAAGCACTACGAATGTACAAATCTGACTACCAGCCAATAGTTCCCTTTAAATTTTACCCAAGTTAGGTAAATTTAAATATCATTGAAGGTTTTAAGTTCTCAAGATGAAGGCAGGGTTAACTAAGTTTCTGCCAGAAGTTCAAATGAATCGAACAGTAAGGAAAGCCACCTGCACTACATTTTCATTTCCAATATGTATAACAGTTCATTAAAGGCAGCATCTAAACTGGTGAGCAGTTCACTGCATCACAAAGGTTATTAAAAATAATATGTACTGCAACATTGTTACTATATAGGAATTTAACACTACATGCTTTCAGTAATGCATCTACACCTACATGCTAATTACTAATGCACTGTGCAACAAGATCTTATTTAAATCCACAATATGTTTCAGAATATTGATATTGTTTTTTTTATACTTAGAACTAGAAAGTAACTGAATTGTACAGCAAACATTGATTACAAACATAGACAGCATCTTCAATTGCCTTACTGCAGACTGCACAGTGTCAGCTTTCAAGTTTCGCTATGCATCACATATGTAAATATCATTCAGTAGTTTATAATGCTGCAGTAAAATTGTGATGTTCTCACAGCACAGAAACACAGTAAAATAATCAAATACGATAGAGGAAATAACCAGCAACCATTTAAGTCAAATTCACTTGCATTTATCCAAGCATTAATAGTTTATCGAACTCCACAACTTTTAACACGAGGTTCAGCAAAACACTGCTAAGTATTCCCTGGTCCACTAACAGGCAACAACTGCTGCACCTTCAGTTAAATGTTCTCATCAAACTGGTTATTAATTGGCTGTCATGAAAAAGCACTATAAGGATGTACAAGTGGAAATCCAAGGCTACCAACAGTTTTGCTGTTAGCTTTTAGAACCATGGCCTTCAGTCAAAGAAGAAAAAGATCTGTACCTACCTAGACTTTCTTCCGATGTGTCCATTTCCCATTTGCTTTTTGTCACGAAACCCTAAATCATACACACACACACACAGAGAAGCTGATCTGGTTAGAGTGAAATGTTTAACACTATATAGTATTGAAGACAACGACTCTCTCCATCAGGAAAAAGAATGCAACACAAGCCAAGAGAAAAACACAATCAAGATACCACTGCATGAAGGTAGTAATGGTGGTTCACTTGAAAAATGTGTCTTTTTCTCTCAAATATCCCCCACACACGACCTACACAATGTATACACATGAACATATGCAGATGCTTAATAATGAAGCAGTTGTACCAACTTTCCTTCTAAACTACTTTCAAATTTGAAATTTCTCTCCAAGTCTATTCGTATAATTCAGTAATTACAAAATAAACTTATAAGCCACATCAAAAAAAAAATAAAGCCAATGCTTTGGAAATTAAATTACTAGGTACTGTGTAATCCCAAACTTCAGGCATCTTTAAAAGTGGTACAATAAAGATATATCTTTATGTGTTTCAAATGGTTTTTACACTAGTATCAGAGGAAAGAACATCTCCTCGTATCCAAAATTAGTTGTTCATTGGAAAACAAAAGATTGCATTTGCATGGCTAGAAAATGGAATTTGCTGTGTTGTCATGTATTAAGTAACATTTGTGAAAACAAACATATTTTAAAATAGCATAATAATGCTGGCGATGTTGAATGGAAAGATTGTTCTATGGACAGAATTCCAAAGCTTAAGGTTTGGAATTCCTAATCCTCAAAATTCAACATGTCTGTAGTTATCTAAAATCAAAATTAGTATTCTAATAACATACAACAAATTAGTGCAACTCGTCTCATACATCTGTATAGCAAAATAAATTCAGTAATTTAAAGAATTAGGATACCACATGTTTACTAAAAATCTTCCAAAGTAGTCTGTAACTAGGGAGCATAAAATTAATTTTACTGAAACAGGAAAGACATAATCAGATATCTTTCAAAGTCAGCTTCTCATCAGGTATTCGTGTCAGTAAGAAATATATAGGGATACGCTGCATTACTACTGAATGTCAACTACCTGCAGAAACATAATTGCCTAACAAGACTCCATTTGTGCATCTATACAGAAATAGAAGTTATAACAAGAAAACAGGTCACTTAGTTCAAATACCCATACCATTTTATGCAATTAAACAGATCAAATCTTATGTTCTCTTTGTGTTAGCAAATGCCCTTGACCCTTTTTCATCCAACTACCCCATCAAACCTAACACTACTTCAACTGCTAACCCTGGAAAAGAATTCCACTGTCTACAATTTTTAGTCAAAAAAAAATGAAGAGTAGGGTAGGGGCTGCTTTTTCTGAAAAATAAAATCTTGATTTAGTGAGTCTTACTTAGTTCGGTAAAATGTACTCTTGTGCTATTGGGCATATTTTTCCAAATGAAATATTAAACTGAGATACCCATCTTCCCTCTCATGGAGATGAGAAAAACCCCAAGCATCATTGGAAAATGAGCAGACTAATTTTCAGTGTCCTGGCCAACATTTATCCAGCAACCAAAACTAAAAGACAATTTATTTATTTTTAATGACTGGGATTCAGCTCTGCACAAATTATAAGACCATAAGATATAGGAGTAGAAATTAGGCCATTCCGCCCATCGAGTCTCTCTGCCAATCAATCATGGCTGATAAGTTCCTCAACCCCATTCTCCTGCTTTCTCCCTGTAACCCTTGATCGCCTTGATAATCAAGAACCTATCTATCTCAGTCTTAAATGTACTCAATGACCTGGCCTCCACTGCCTTCTGTGGCAGTGAATTCCATAGATTCACCACTCTCTGTCTGAAGCAGTTTCTCCTTAGCTCCGTTCTAAAAGGTCTTCCCTTTACTCTAAGGCTGTGCCCTCGGGTTCTAGACTCTCCTACCAATCGAAGCATCTTCCCAACATCCACTTTGTCCAAGCCATTCAGTATTCTGAACGTTTCAATTAGATCCCCCCTCATCCTTCTAAACTCCAAATTGAGCATCATAATTTCTGCAACAGTTAACTATGCTTTACTCTGATGAATGTGACACACAGTGATTTCCTAAGGCAATTAAAAAAACACTTTCCCTTTTTAAAGTACTTTCGGTATGAAAGAACTTGCTAAAATTCTATCCAGGTACTGTAAACCACTGACACTAGTCAATCACAGACAGTTCACATCTTGGAGTCATCACTGACTACTGATTATGATCACATGAAAAACTACTGTTATAGAGACTTGACTAACTTCAAATATACATTGATAAAGCAGACTTTTGGTAACACTGGCCTGGTTTTGCGGTGGTTATGGCAGAAAAACTAATGTTTTTTGTAATCATTACTGAAACTGACAGCAAATTGGATTCTGTACTAGTCCAGTCATCTAGATTACAATTTGAAAATTTAAGTTAAAAGTGAAAGAGTTCAGAGCTTTAATTCCTGGTTTGCTATCTGTAAACATATAGGTGTGAATGACTTATTATCTGTTCGGTGTCACCTCTGCTACTGCATATAAGATAGCCATTGTTCTGACTTGGAAAAACCAGCTAGATTACTACGTTTTTGTTGGCAGCTTAACTGCTCTTGCATGATTGCCAAACTCGGGCAATTGGCTTCAACCTATAAACAATTACTATATCCCATAATGTAGTTACAATCTGAATCAAATAATTTAACAAGGACTTGGTCTTAATATCTCTGCAGATATAGATACTGCATGTTTAACAATACTATTAGGTGTGATAAGATATCTATAATTTTATATAGCTGCAACAGTTTTATTCAAGACTGAGTCGATTACTTTAAAAAAATCAATATTGCATTCATGGCGAATAATTGTGTTCTATTAACCAGACCTATAACATGAACTTAATGCCTGGTCAATAGGTCACAGATCTCACACTAGGATCACACTAAGATCCCAAGGCTCTAAGACTTTTTTTTACAGTACCAATGTTTCTTATGCTAAGCAGGAACATCACACTGAATTTCTTACTGACAGGTACACCGGTATAAAAGTGTACAGGGAAGAGGTTCCACTTGAAGAAAGGTAAAGAACTTAATTCTGCGACAATATTTCCTACCGTCTCACACTCTTCATCATCAGCGACATCCTTCTTAGAGTCCTCTTGTTGCTGTTCTTCTTGTTGCTGTGGCTGCTGCTCAGTATTTGGATCAAAATCCTCCATTTCAACCTTCAGAATAAAAATTTATACAAATGATGTTTCAAAAAGAAGTTCTGCACTTAACTAATGCCCTTCCCTTTAATGGTTCATTAGACAATAGAAGAATTGCCAACAATAATTACCAAGCAGTTGGCAAACTTAGGTATTAATCAGAGATGCAAAAGTGCATAATGGATGGCTTGCCAACCAAACTTCATGCATTTCTATAAAGCACTTGTTTGCTGTACTGTAAGTCCCAACACTATGATGAATTGGATACAAATATTACTTGAAATCAGATGAATCAATACTCAGCAATTTTTAAAACTGACAATGTATTCTATTCAAATGGAAATATTGTGGATGACACAAATCTGAAATAAAAATGGAAAATGTGGGAATCTTCTGCATGTGAAGTAGCATCTGTGAAGAGACACAATAAAAATTTAACATGAAATATCATCAGTTTGAAATGTTTACTTTGTTTCTCTCTCCACGGATGCTGCCTGCAGCATTTTCTGCTTTAATTGCACTTAATTCAATTTCCTATAAAAGGGAAGATAAGTTTAGTTGCCATCAATTCAAAGATGTTACAGTATGATTAAAGTGTGAACTGGATCTAAAAGGTATTTAACCCTACACCATTGAATAAACATCGGACTTTTAGTCAAGAAAGGAAGCAATCAACAGACAACTGGAATATGTTAATTTACAAATGAAATAATTTGCTTTCATACTGATAAAGAAATACAGCCTCAATGGCAAAGGTGCTGCACAACTCTGGAGGTAAGGTGAAGGAGATTTCAGTAGTCAGCACAAATTTGGAAGACAAAGATCCTGGTTGAAAAACTTCTGGATCTTTTAAAATAAAAGGCTGCATTATTTGATGTGAATGTCACAACTAGATGGTGCAGTGAGTGCATACGTGGAACACATGTTTGTAGTGCCAAGTCACTACCAAGCAACAAACTGGAGCTGCCAGAAGACTCATCTATGTTTTTCAGTTTAAAGTTAGTTTCCAGGATTGTCAGCCTACATATTCTCAGCCGTTCCTTTTGCCCATGCAAATTCTCAGATTGTAGATCCAAAAAACATGCAAACGACCATTGCTGATAATTGCACTGAGTATGTTCTAAAACAATGATGGAGGCCCACTTGTACATACCTCTCCACCAGTGAATGATGGCCAAGCAGTGAATGATGAGATGGCAGAGATCTACTCCACTGGGGAAAGAAAGCTTTGCCTTGTCTCTTTGCTACCCCCCTACTCCTGTGGCAGCCACTGTGGACACTGTCTACACATGCGAAGATTCCAATGTCATTGCACATGGAATTGTACATGCGATATCAGTAATGCATGTGTAGATGTTTTCTGTGGTCTGCATAGTCACTAAGCTTAAGAAAGCGTTCAAGAGAAAATTGCTCTCATTCTCTCCCTCTGATCTTTCACCATTTCCAATTATGACTAACAGCTCAAATACAAATCAAAGCATCCGGATGGCAACCTAAAGTAACTGCAAGCCTGCAAAATGTTACTACAACCCACAAAGAATAGATAATGGCAAGCCAGAATATATTCTGGGCCACTTACTTCTTCAATTGCAGCATCTTGGAGCAGTGATCTGATGTCTAAACGTAACATGTGACGGGGAGTTGAATCCCAATGCTCAGCCATCTATAAAGCATCATAAATTACATATTAATTAACAATCTCAGCCAGTGTTTGATGACTTAATGAACAATAATTTTAATTAATATCTAATAAATGAGGACAGGTGCTAAGAACCATTTGTTGCTGAGTATTGAAACAATTTTGACAATAACATTTTCCTTTCTAGACTTGCTCTCAATCCTGGTCCTGAATATGAATGATGAATCAAGAGATTCCTGTCTTTTTGCATAGCATCAATTTATTGAATTAAGAAGGAGAAAGTGAAATTTTTATGGTAGCTATCACTATTGTAGAGTTTCTTGGAGGTGAGCAAAGTAAGAATACAGCAGATGAATTAAACAAGTATTTTGCTTCAGTTTTCTTCACAGAAGACAAAAGTTACATTACTATAATAGCTTTAATGATGAAATGAAAGCAAGACAGGAATTCTTAGAAATTTAAAATCCCACGGAATTGCTACTGATCAAATTGCTGGAGTTGTGGGCTCAGTCCCTGGGTCCTAATGGACTTCATCTTAAGAGTCTTACAGTAAGTGGTTTGTAGAAGTTTTAATTTTCCAAAACTATCTAAATTTGGGTGAGTTCCATTAGTTGAAAAACAGTAAATCTAAGTCAGTTATTCAAAAAGGAAGACAGAAAGCAGGAAACTACAATCCACTTAGCATAACACCTGTCAGAGAGAAAATGTTGGAAGCTATTATGAAAGATGTTATAACAAGGCACTTAGATGAATTTAAGTAATTAAAACAGTCACCATGGTTTTCTGAAAGGGTAATCATGGTCAGCCAATTTATTGGATTTCTTTGAGGAAGTAATAACTGCTGTGGATAAAGGGAGCCAGTGAATATAGTGTACTTACATTTCTAGATTTGCATTTGATATGGTGCCACAAAGTTTATTATAGAAAATAAAAGCTCACGGTGCAAGGGATAACATGGTGACATGGTTAGAAGACTGTCTAGTTAACAGAAAACTGTTAAGTAGGCTTAAATGGGTAGTTTTCTGGTTGGCATTATGTAACAAGTAGTGTGCCACAGTGATCAGTGCTGGGATCACAGTTTCTTACAATCAATGTAAATGACTAGGGCAAAGGGACCGAAGACATGATTGCTAAACTTGCTGAAGGGACAAAGATAAATAGGAAAGTAAATTGTGGAGTGGTCATAGGGAGGTTACAAAATGACATATATAGGTTAAGTAAGTGGACAAAGAACTTGCAAATAGAGTACAACTTTGGAAAATGTGAAGCTGTCCATTTTGGCAGGAAGAATTTATAAAAAGCATTTTATCTAAACGAAGACAACCACAAAGATCGGGGTGTTGTAGGGTATGAATCACAAGAAGTTAGTACGCGGGTACAACAAATAATAAGTAAAGCTTGCAAGAGGAACTGAAGCTGGAAGGTTCTGTTTCTGTTGTGTTGAGCGAACTGCTTCAAATACTCCACAGATCAATAAGTTCCACACTGTGTGGAATGAAATTTTTACCAAATTAATTATTTGATTCGTAAGTAGCTAAAACATACTTATACCGCTTTATTCTAGAGCTAGCTACAAGTGAGAACAGTTTTTGAACATTCAATCTATCAAACCAGCTCATAATGTTGAAGATCCCCAGTTGGAGACTGTCCAATTCTTTATTAACAGTTACACCCCTCAATTTTTTGTAACATTTTCTGTATTCTTTTTCCCTAGCGCTTCAATACATTTTCTGTTGTAGGAAGCCCAGAACTGTAGAACACAGGTGCATTCCAATGAAGGAGCAATACAAATGAACAGTTCTTCAGCTCTCCACACAATTTACTTTCTTACCTTTCACAGCTGAAATACCCTCAATATAGCTCCAATGAAATGGAACTGCTTCACATTTCATCATTTTGAATCAAGATTTATTGAGTCAATCAGCAAACCTGGTAATAGCTTTCCTTTCAAAAATCATTTTTTCTATGCTGTCTCTAAAGATATTATTTTTGATGACAGAAGTAAAGCTAAAAAAAGTTCAAAAATAAATAGGATGCCAAAACATAATCTTGTTCCATTTTCATAAATGATCTACACTCAAAAACTCAATGCAAGGCAGCCAAATTTGTTACTACTAAGCTCGGAAGGACAACGTATTCAGGGGAAATCAAAAATTAAAGTTGGCTGAACAAAATCTTTGCTGGCAGTCAAAAAACAAATGAAATTAAATAAAATACAAAGGCAAAACAGCGCACATTGAATGGAAAAATAATCAACCCTTTTCATATTGTTGACAAGAGTTGAATATACATCAAGACCAAGAAATTTTATTTGATTCCAAATTAAATTTGCCCATCACTGAAACTGAAAGAATATTCAACCACACAGTGAAAACAACTGAAATGCAAAGTCACAGGAAGTTATGTTTATACTGTGCTTGTTTTATGCGCAGACTGAAGCCAATGGTCCAGATGATTGACAAGACAAGGGAAACGTTCAAATCCTGCAAGTGCTGTAGTGAAGGACCGTAAGATTAACTCTGATGGCACGCATCTAGGATACGAAGCCAGAATGACACACGATTTTTCAAACTGGAAAGAAGGCATCTGAAATGCATATAAGATAGCAAATGTGAAATAAGCAAATCCAGACTGGATAAATTAAGTAGTGGGAGTAGGAAAAGGGGACATAGTTAGCATTCAGAGATAGTAGGAACTGCAGATGCTGGAGAATCTGAGATAACAAGAAGGTGTAGAGCTGGATGAACACAGCAGGCCAAGCAGTATCAGAGGAGCAGGGAGGCTGAC
>JAHRHZ010000133.1:68688239-68722445 GCA_024137785.1 Ginglymostoma cirratum
TGAAGAAGGGTCTAGGCCCAAAACGTCAGCCTTCCTGCTCCTCTGATGCTGCTGGGCCTGCTGCGTTCATCCAGCTCTACACCTCCTTGTTATCACATAGTTAGCATTTCCTAGTTTGAACCTAAGAATTGATATCTGACTTCTTCTACATGCTGAGAGATAAACTCTAGAAAGAATTCACAGAAGAACCTAAGGGATAATCTAAAATTAAGCTGACAGGAACATAAACAATCAGGTGGAATGTTAGTTTTATCCCTATACCCTACCTTTCCACAAAGGATAAAACTCTCAGGAGCTACTCCACAAACCCAAAAACAGTCGATTTCTTCAGCACTATGCTAAACTATGATGAAAGGTCGCTTTCAAAAGCTTAAGGAAATGAAAGCCCTGATTATTCACCTTGTTGATTTCCTTCAGTTTACGTCCATGAATGTTCCTCTTTGCACAGGTCTGATTATCTGCACTCATTTCTGCGATATAAACCTGGAAAGAGAAATGAGGTGGCAGAAATTCCATCAGTGCATCCAACTTCCTCTCACAACTCAAAGTAGGTCAAGTTGCCAGACAACATAACACTATGTAAATTCAAACAATGTAACCATTGGCAGATTGCTTAAAACAGTCAATTAACTGACAATATAATTGTTTCTCTACCTTTTAGAAAACATCTAAACATTGATATAGATTAAAAGCAATTTAGCAAGATTTTTAAAAAACTTTTCTTCCCATCATTCTCCTTTCACCAATGGAGCTCTGACTATTTGGAATCTAAATGAGGTCACTTAAAGTTAGTAGGAATTTTTACAAATGATGAAAAACATCCAGTTATGAACATTTTTATTGCTTGGCAGCTGAACATGCAAGCACCAAGGCTACATGTTTGGAATTTCCACCAGAAAACAACTCCACTCTGCAACCTTCTTCAAGATTCTCCATAAAACACACCACTTCAACCAAGACATTTTAGAGCCTTCCCAATATCTTCCACTTTTGTTCTACATGTAACATCTCCCTGATGGCAGCTCTGTAAAACAGCTTGAATGGTTATCTATGTTACACTAATGTAGGCTACTAACTCACCTCAAAGCCTTTAGTTTTGGCTGCACTCCATAACTGCTCAAAATGTTTGACCCTGTTGTTGATGGCATCAACAATGATGAAGGGAAAAAAGCCATCATCTAGTGTTTTCCGGAATGTTTTGAACATGCTGCTTCTGTACGTGTCCTCCATTTCTGGCTCATATTCATACTCTAGGACCTAAGGGACACAGATGAAAGATAGAAAGAAAACAGACAGTTGATGATGCAAAAGTCACCTCATTAGATTCTGTCTTTCCAAGTAATTGGAAAGAAAATGATAATTCATTGTACCTAATGTCTATAAACTATAAGCCTAAAATTTCAGCATCTCTAATCTATTGACAAGTGCAACAGGATATCCATCCACCAATGCACAAGCCACTGAATCTCATCTCTAATGGAGTCATTTCCATGGATGATTGGGACAATGATACATACGAAGAGAGATCAGCACAAAAGCACTTTGCGGTGCATGATAAGTCAAGCAGTTCAAAACCACACTGGCATAAATGGTATTGAGCCCCTTTATGGGAAACAGTGAGAAGAAACTGGGACAAGAAACAGTGTCATTATCAATGTTGAGGTCCAAACAGATTCACTTGCACACACAGCAGTGGTGACAAGAACTGATTTCCTCCAGGATCTGTTAAACATTTGGGTATTTCTGCAAACTTTACTACATCTCAGATCAAACAATAACATAAAAGCAGAAGATTGCGCATGCCACAGATGTGAAATTATAACAGAAGTGCTGGAAACAGTCAGCTGGTCAGGCAGCATCTATATAGAAAAAGAGAATTAATGCTTCAAGTCAAGATGACCATTTATTATTGTGTGTGCACACAATATTTGTGTGTACGTGCGCCTGTGAGTAAATGCATGTGTGATAGAGAGAAAGAAAACAATGGGAGGTATGATGATGATGACGCAGTGGGTGCAGATTATCAATGCATCTTCCTCCAAACCATTATGTTTTAGCCTTAAGCACTTATAATTCTACGGGTCAAAGATTTCAATCTAACACTAAGCTGGATTTATAGGAAAAGGGAGATAAACCACTGCATATTACAATCTTCACTATAATGAAAATCAAAATACATTACATTCATTGTGATAAATTATTGTCAATGCTAATTAGAACTTATGCACAAAACAAAACTTTTTTGATCCAAGAATTCAAGCAGGCTGAAAATTGTGCACTCTCGTGTTAATACTTCAATACTTCAATCAAATGCATAAAACAAAAAAGTGTTTGGACACTCTCGCTGTGGAAATAAAATTTTAATAAAATCTTGTGTTTCAGTTACATAACTGTTCAGCATGTCAATTTAGTAGGCTAATCCTACCACTGATAAATCCCTCAAAACTCTTCAGCATTTCTAACTAGTATGTAACACAAATGATAGTAGCAAATTAGAAACCAAATAGTCATTTCTTTCTCCAACACTGGATGTATATATAAAGATTATTACTGTAAATCTTAATAGCCAGCTTTTATACAAAGCTGAAAAATGACACAAAAAGTGCAATGTCCGTCAGTTGACACCTTGCATGCTTCAGTCTAGATTAAATTGTTATAATGTCACAAACTGAGCGGGGTGATACCATGCATGTGGGAGTCTAGCTTGAGACTGACCAGCTCACATTTAGTCACGTGGGCAATGGAATCAAAGAAACTACTAGCAATGAATTACACCATTGCCAGGTAACTCCACCATTATGTTAAATTTTAAATGGCAGCTGTAAGTAAAGTGAAAAATTCAGTAAAACTGTAATTACTGATGTTTACAGGGGCAGGTGGACCTTTAAAAATCAGATCCCAAATGTCATTGGCCAGATTTGTGCAACTTTGTCATCAAATGCCAATGAAAAAGACTGGAGTTTCATAAGCAATCACATAAGTCACTTATTCCATTATTTCCTTTTTGGTTTCCCTATTCAAGGGTCCTGATGATATAACTAAGACTGATGGTTTGTATTTTCAATATTACTTACAGAAATTAGTGAGATTCATAGTAGATAAACTTTGCAAATAATAGTTAAATAGAAGTTTTAATTCTTGAATTTTAAGACTGATATAAATATGGTTTGATTGAGTAATTCGCCGAATGATGGAGGAGGTTTTCTTGTGATTTACAGACCATAGAATGTACAAGTGACAAACGACAGACATTTAAGTAAATAGATCATGGCTCACAGCAAAGGTATGTCCCATGAGGAACAAGTATTCTAGGAAGGGAATAAGTCAACTGTCATTAACCATAAAAGTTAAGGATAGCTTCAAACGGAATGGAAAGAAACATACAAATGTGACAAAGGTTAATGGTAAGCAGAGGACTGGCAAAGTTTTAAAAGCCACCAAAATGTAAACATAGATCCCTTAGAGAATATGGCTAAAGTAGTAATAATGTGGAACCAGGAAATGGCAGAGGAGTTGAATCATACTTGGCATCGGTCTTCATAGAAGAAGATATTAATAGCATTCCAAAATTAATCAAGGGGTAAAAGGTGGCGAGGAAATAAATACAATAATAATCACTACAGGAAAAAAATTCTGGGGGAAATAACAAGACTAAAGACCGATACATTCCACTGAGCTTCATAGGATGCATCCTAGGATATTAAAGAAAGTAGCTACAGAGATATTGCATGCACTGGTAGCAATCGTCCAAGAATCCTTAGATGCTGGAAAGGTTCCAAAGATTGGAAAATTGCCAAACGTTTTATTTAAAAAAGGCAGGAAACAAAAATTGGGTAACTATAGGCCAGTTAGCTTGACATGTGATTTTAGGAAACTGTTAATCTATTATAAAGGATGTAATAGCAGATGACCTAGAAACATATAATCTGGTCAAGCAGAATCAGCATGGCTCATGAAAGGAAATCATGCCAGATGAATCCATTAGAATTCTTTGAGGAAGTAATAAGCAGGATAGATAAAGAGGAAGCAGTGGATATAACATATTTGAATTTCCAGAAGGCTTGATAAGATACTACACATTTGGCTACCTAAGATAAGAGCCTATGGTTTTGGAGGAAGTCTTTTAGCAAGGATAGAAGACTGGCTAACTCATAGAAGAGAGTTGAGATAAGGGATAGGGTGACAACCTGAAACTAGTAGTGTTGGAACCTCCGTTATTTCTAAAATGTATTGATGACTGAGGGAAGTGGATGCACTATAGCCTGGTTTGCAGATGACACAAAAGTAAGTGGGAAGGCAAGTGGTGAGTATGACACAGAGTCTGCAAAGGGATAGACAGTTTAACCAAGTGGGCAAAGACTTGGCAGATGAAATACGATGTAGCATTTTAGGTGGAAGGCAAGGACCTGAATATTATTTAAATGGAAAAAGGCTGCAGAAAGTAAGCAGTAAAACAAGAATTGGAGAGTCCTCATGCATGAATCACAAAAAATTAGTGTCCAAGTTCAACGTGTAATAGGGAAGGCAAATGGAATGTTGGCCTTTATTTCTCTGAATGGAGTGTGTATAAGTAAGGAGGTTTTGCAAAAACTATACAAGGCAATTGTCAGACCAAAGCGGGAACACTAAACAGGTTTGCACCCCTTATCTAAGGAGATATCAACTGGCACTGGAGGCGGTTCAGAGAAAGGTTCATTTGGCTGATATCGGGTATGAAGGGACTGAGTTCTGAGAAGAGGTTGAGTAGGTTTGGCTTGAACTCATCGGAATTTAGAAGATTCCTGGAGGACTTGATAGGGTAGAAATAGAGAGGCTGTTGCAGCTTGTGCAGTCTAGGACTGGAGGACATAATCTCAGAATAAGGGGTTACACGTTTAAGACAGAGATGAAGACGAATTTCTTCTGAGGGTTATTAATCTGTTGAATGCCTTACCACAGAGGGCTGTGGAGGATGTTAAGTATGCTAAATGCCGAGATAGATAAATTTTTCAATCAGTAAGGGAATCAAGGGTTGTAGGGAAAATGCAAGAAAGTGGAACTAAGAATTATCAGATCAGCCCTTATTTCACTGAACAGTGGAGCAGACTTGATGGGTTGAATGGTCTACTACTACTTCTACATCTTATGGCAACTGAGCAAATGCAGGAATATTCTTAAATTGGAGATTATAAACCTTTTGTGCATCTTCGCACAGTAGTAACAGAATACCCAATGGCTTTAGTTTCTATGATGCACATAAAAATGTGCAAGCTACTGTTTAAATACAAGTTCTCAAGTAAAGACCTGATCAACTTCTGCAAGCTAATCCATCTGTAAATTGTCTGTTTTGTCTGATGGGCCCACATTCACGACAGAAACTTGTTTGGAAACCACACTACCAACAATTTTCTTTGATTTTTTATTTAGAAAGAGATTTTGAATCTCAAGCTTCAGAGATCAAAGGCATATCTTGGTGCCATCAGTGATTCCAGTATGGTTGATTCTTTCTATTTGAAACAAAGTACAGTTATAACTAATTTTCTCAATGCTTACCTTCTTTTTGATTCGCTTGCCACTGTCTGGGTCCTTCACTACTTTTTCCACCTCAGTCATAAAGTAATCATCCAGGCTGAGGACGCGTGGCGCAGCTCCTCCATACTCTACCTCTTTATCCTAAAATATAAGCACGGAGACATAAATACTTGAATTCAAAATAAAGGTACTTTCCAGAGTGGTCTAATTTATTACCTTTCTGTTAAGGACAAACATGATTTAATATATTACCTTTGATGATGTTGTTAAAAAACAGAACTTGTCAAAACAGAAATTCCTATTCAAAAGTGTGAAGTTATTTTGGAGAGTTTTTAGTATACAAACACAGAGTCAAATGATTCTTTAATCAACAAATCAGGTATATGTACTGCACTCCTGCTATATGCGGTCATGAATGGTGGTAAACAATAAAAGAACGAGCTGGTGGACGGGCCTCCATTAAAAATCCCCAATCTCGTTGATGGAGGAGGCTAGTATGTCAGTTCAAAAGATAGAGCTTAAGCATTTGCAACCATTTTCAGACAGAAATATTAAGTGAATGATCTACTTTGGCCTCCTTCCAACATCACAGATGCCAGTCATCAGCCAATTCAATTCATTTCACATGGTATCAAAAAACAGCTGAAGGCAATGGAGACACAAAGATCCCAACAACATCCTGGCACTAGGGCTGAAAACTTGTGCTTCAGAAACTAGCCAGCAAAGATATCCCAGTATACTTGCAACTATGATGTCAGCCCGACAACATGGAAAACTGCCTAAGAATGTACTGTCCCCAAAAAGCAGGACAAATCCAATACAATCAAATACCATGCTGAGTCTACTTTCAACCATTAGGTGTTGTTGACTGTACTAACAAATGGTATTTACACAGTAATAATCTACTCACTGATATTCGGCTTGTGTTCTGCCAAGAGCACTTGGCTCCTGATCTCAATAAAACCTGAGTCTAAAAATGGATATATAGCTGACTTCAGGTGAGTGCAAATAGCTCTGACGTAGTGTGGCACGAGGAACCTTAGGAAAATTGATATCAACATGGAGAGAGAAAAACTCTCCACTGACTGGGACCAAACTTAGCAGAAATGAAGGTGGTTGCGATAGGTGGAGGCCAATCAGTTCAGTCCCTGGACATTGCTGATAGAGCTCCTGAAGGCAGTGTCCAAGCAGCAACCATCTTTAACTGCTTTAATGAAGTTCCTTTATCATAAGGTCAGAAGTGGGGTATTCAATGATGACTGCACAGCATTGAGCACCATTCACAACTTTGCAGATACTAAAGCAGCCCCTCTGCATGTGCAGCAAGACCTGGACAAAATTTAGGCTTGGGCCGATAAGTAGAAAGTCATGTCCAAGCCATAGGAATATCAGGTAATAATTACCTCAAGCCAGAGAAAATCTGAACATCTTGATATTACAATTATAGAATATGCCACCATAAACATCCTGTCAACTACCATTCATCACAGCCTGAACTGATTCAGTAACGTAAATAAAGTGGATACAGGGCAAGTCAGAAGCAGGGATAAGTAATTCATCTCCCCAAAGGCTATTCCTCAAAATACATTTAGAGTCACAGTCATACAGGACAGAAACAGGCTCTTCAGTCCAACTCATCCAAGCCAACCAAATTTCTCAAACTAAACTAGTCCCACTTGCCTGTTTCTGGCCCATGTCCCTCCAAACCTTTCCTATTCACCTATCTGTCCAAATGGCTTTAAAATTTGTAGTTGTTACTGGCTCTACCATTTCCTCTGGCAGTGCGTTCCATATCACCATCCTGTGTGAAAAAACGTGCCCCTCAGTTCCCTTTTAAATCTTTCCCCTCAAACCTATGACCTCTAGTTTTGGATTCTCCTACCCTAGAGAAAAGATCTTGACAATTCAATTCATGATTTTATAAACCTCCATAAAGGTCACCCCTCACCCTCCTACACACCAGGGTAAAAGACCCAGCCTATTCAGCGTCTTTCAGTGATTCAAACCTTCCAGTCCCAGCAACATGCTTGTAAATCTTTTCTGCACCCTTTCCAGTTTAATAACAGCCTTCCTCTCGTAGGGCGACCAGAACTGTATGCGGTACTCCAGAAGTGGCCCCTCCAATGTCCTATACAGCTGCAACAAGACGTCCCAACTCCTGTACTCAATGTTTTGACCAATGAAGGCATGCATGTTAAGCACCTTCTTTACCACCCTGTTTACCTGTGACATCACTTTCAAGGAACAATGTACCTGCGTCTCTAGGTCTCTCTGTTCGATAACTCTTCCCAGGGCCCTACCATTAACTGTCTAAGTCCTGCCCTGCTTTATCTTACCAAAATGCAACACTTCACAGTTATGTAAATTAAACTCCATTTGTCACTCCTTGGCCCATTAGCCCAGCTGATGAGGACCCTCGTGTACGCTTAGATAACCTTTTTCACTGTTCACTATACCACCAATTTTGATGTCATCCGCAAATTTACGAACCATGCCTCCTATATTCTCACCCAAATCGTTATAAGACAAACACCAGAGGACCCAGCTCCGATTCTTGAGAAATTCCACTTCTAACAGGCCACCAGACCAAAAAACAATCCTCTACCACAACCACCTGTCTCCTACTGTCAAGTCAATTTTGTATCCAATTGGCTAGCTTTCCCTGGATCCCATGTGATTTAATCTTACTAACCAGTCTACCCTGCGGAACCTTGTCAAAGGCCTTGCAGAAGTCCATGTAGACAACATATATTGCACTGTCCTCATGTATCCTGTTGGTCACATCCTCAAAAAACTCAAACAAATTCGACAGACACAATTTCCCATGCACAAAGCCATGGTGACTATCCCTAATCAGTCTCTGTCTTTCCAAATGCACGTAAATCCTGTCTCTCAGAATCCCCTCCAAAAAAGTACCCATCTGAGGTCATGCTCACTGGTCTATAGATCCTTGGTTTGTCATCACTGCCCTTCTTTAGTATTGGCACAATCCTGGCCACCCTCCAGTCCTCCGACACCTCACCCTTGGCTGTCCATACAAATATCTCTGCTAGGTGCCTCGCAATTTCTTCCCTATCCTCCTGCAATGTCCTGGAATACACTTGATATGGGGATTTATCTACCTTTATGTGTCTTCTGTAATATGGACTCTTTTCAAGGCATCATTATTTATTTCCCTCAGTTCCTAGCTTCCATGTCTTTCTTTACAGTAAATACTGAAGTAAAATATTTGTTTAGTATCCTACCCATTTCCTGTGGTTCCACATATAGATGGTCTCATTGATCTTGAAGGGCCCCTATTCCCTCCCTAGTAACTCTTTAGTATACTTGTAAAATCTTTTTGGGTTATCCTTAACCTTATGTACCAAAGCTAGCTCATTTCCCTTTTTTACCATCCTGATTTGCCTCTCAGTGTACTCCTACTCCTCCTATATTCTTCAAGGGATTCGCTTGCTCCCAGGCTTGACTTATACTTGACATATATCTCCTTCTTTTTGTTGACCACAGCCTTATTATCTCTAGTCATCCAGTGTTCCCCACGTCTATCATCTTTGCCCTTCACTCTAACAGGGACATATGGTCTCAAAATTCTCATCATCTCACTTTTGAAAGCCTTTACCTGCAGACAGTCTCCCCCAACCAACTTTTGAAAGTTCCAGTCTAATATCATCAAATTAGATTTGGTCCAATTTAGAACTTGTATCCAAGGTTTATGCTTTTCCATAACTATTTTAAAAGTAACAGAATTACGGTCTCTGGTCCCAAAGTGCTCCCCCACTAATACTTCAGTCACTTGCTTGGCCTTACTTCTGAAGAAAAGGCCAAATTTTGCTCTTTCGCTAGTACATCTACATATTGATAAAGAAAGTTTTCTTGAACACACTTAACAAATTTGTCCTCATCCAAGCCCTTAACATTATGGCAGTTCCAGTCTATATTTGGAAAGGTGAAATTCTCTACTACTACAACCCTTATAATTCTGACAGATATCTGATATATTTGCTCCTCAATTTCCTGCTGACTACTGGGGCAGCGTGAGGGTGGTGATCATCTCCTTCTCATTTCTCAGTTCCACTCATATAGTGCCACTTGACAATCCCCCAGGAATATCCACTCTAAGCAAAGCAGTGTTGTTTTCTGTAATCAAAACGCCAGTCATGTAGTATTTTTAGGCCCAACCAAAGAGAACACAAACATACATTGCAAGTAGGAACTGCTGAAGTACAAGCAATAGCAGATATGTTGCCTCACCTTTTCCCTATACTCAAAAATGCTGAAGAATAGAATAGAATAGAAATTATTGTTGCATGTACTTCTACAAAAGAAAGTGAGAAGTTTCATAAGTCACCATACTATGGCGCCTATAAAAATGTCACATATGTCATAGATAAGAAGAAAATGAGTGAAAATTAAAGCAAAGTTCATCTCAGCTCAATTTCAGTTTGGGGAAAGCCAATTAAAACAACGAATGCTGGAATACCTGGAAGCTGCCGCTGAAGACGACCTTCCATGCTGAGATGAAAGTAAATTGTCCATTCCAGTTGGCATCAACTAGCTAGGCCCTTCTTAGTCTGCATTGCACACAACTAATCATTCTCCTCAGGAGCTGAGACACAACAGGGTCTGTGGATCAATGCTTTCAAACTGAACAATTCCCAACCCTTGTTCTGACAAAAATTATCAATTTGAAATAATACTATTTCTCCATCTCCATGAATAGTGCTAGATCTGCTGAGTATTTTCAGCATGTGTGTTTTTATTCCACTCTTCATGCAATTCTCCCATCTTCACATCAAGGAAACTCTCTATCATTCTGTGAGACAGTACTACCTGTCTAAATAGGACAGCCTTTGAACAGACCAACTAAACCCTACTTCCATGACATGTGGTCGACCAGCAACAGAACTTTATTCAGCCACCGTCTATAACTTTATAGCCCCACATAACCCTCAGTTTACCACTGCAATCAAGCAGGGAGAACAACCCTAGTTGTCTGAAGAGTGCAGGAGGGTGTACCACAAGCAGTGTCAGGCATACATAAAAACTCAATTTAATGAAGTGCCAACACAAGACAAGCTGCATGCCAAACAGCAGAAGCAACATGCAATAGACACAGCTAAGCAATCTCATAACCGATGAATCCGATTCAAACTCTGTAGTCCTGTTACACCCAGTTGTGGGTTCCAGCATTGGGCCCATATCACTCTAAACCCTTCCTATTCATGGACCCATTCAGGTGTCTTTTAAATGTTAATTGTACCAGCCTCCACCACTTCCGCTAGCAGCTCATTCCATACACGCACCACTCTTTGCATGAAAAAGTTGCCTCTTAGGTCCTTTTTATATCTTTCCCCTCTCATCTTAAACCTAAGCCCTCTAGTTTGGTACTTTCCTACCCTGGGAAAAAGACCTTGGCTATGCACCATTTCCATGCCCTTGTTGATTTTATAAACCTCTAAAACGTCACCCCTCAGATTCCTGTCCCTCTGAATCCCCTTCAACAACTTACCCACCATTTTCATTGCTCATTATTCCAAGGTGCAGACTGGATAATTCACCTAGTCCACCTTCTGAGAATGCTAGTCTTTGACCAATTCAATTCACATTGTGCAATCAAGAACAGATGAAGGAGTTGCACAATAATAATGTAATGGGCCCTAGCAACATATTGGAGACTTGCATGACAGCTAATTGTGCCTGCAGACAAGCTGTTCCAGTACAGCCACAACATCAACATCGACCTAGTAACGTAGAAAATTGCCTTGATGTATGTCCTGTGCAAAAACGCAAGACAAATTCAACCTGACCAAATACTGGTATCAGTCTACTCTTGATCATCAGAAAGCTGTTGGAAGGGGTAATTAACAGTGTTATCAAGTAGCACTTGCATAGCAGTAACCTGTTCACTGTTTTGGCTAATATTAGGGTCACTAAGCTTCTGATCCCAATACATCTTTGGTCTTAACATTTAAAAATGAGCTGAACTCCAGAGATGAGAGTAAGTGCCCTTGACAGCAAGGCAGCATTTCACTGAGCACAGCATTAAGTAGTCCTTGCAAAACTGGTTGAATAGAAATTAGAGGAAACCTCTCTGATGACACATATACACCACAAAGAAAAATGGTTTGATTGTAAGAAGTCAAGCATCTCTGACCCAAGATACCATTCAGCAATTCCTCAGGGTCGATAACCTGTTTAGACATGTATGACATATGTCTGGGGTAGGTAGAAATTGAACACAGGTCTCCTGACCCATAGGTGGACAAATTACCACTATGTCACAAGAGCGCTAGATTCCTCAGGGTACTGTCCTAGGCCCAATCATTTCCAGCCACTTCATTAATGACTTTCCCATGTCATTAGGTGAGCAATGGGGGCGATGACTGTGCAATTCCAGCACAATTCACAATTCCTCCGATACTGAAGGAGTCTGTGTTGTGCAGCAAAACATGGACAACATCTAAGCTTGTGCTGATGAGTGACAAGTAAAGATTTGTGTCAAACAAGTGCCAAGCAACATTGCCAAGAAGTGAGAATTGAACATTTCCCAATCACATTCAATGGCCTTACCACCACTGAATCCTTCCTATCAACATTATTGGGGTTATCACTGATCAGATACAGAACAGAATGAATAATATCATACTGTGTCAACATCATCAGGTCTGAGGCTGGAAGCTCTGTGGCAAATAATTGACCTCCTCACTCAACAGTGCTTGTCGACCATTTCCAAGTCAGGACAGTGGTGATGGAATAATCTCCACATGCCCAGATGAGCAAAACTCCAACTACACTAAGAACCTCAAAAATCATCCAGGACAAAGCTTGATTGGCAGCTAAACTTTCCACAGTCACTCTCTTCACCAATCAAGCACAAAGTGGCACAAGTATCTACACGATGCACAGCAGGAACCAACTAAGGCTCATCAAACAATACCTATGATTCCCCTGATCTCTACCAGCTAGAAGGACAAGGGTAGCAGATGTATTGGAACACCATCATCTGCTAATTCCTCTACAAGTCACACACCATTCTGACTTAGAATTAGTTTACTGTTCCTTCACTTGCCACTGGGTTAAAACCCTGGAATTCACAGTGAGTACACTTACACAGAATCCACTGCAGCAATTCATGGCAGAAGATCACCACCACGTAATCAAGTCAAATAAGGGTGTGTAATAAATGCTGGCATAGCCAATTATGTTCACAACCCATGAATTATGACATAATAGAACTGCAAACTTTCAAATAATTAGGCAAAAAGATTATACTCACACGAATGAGTTTAGCAACATGCGTCTTCCCACTTCCAGGGAGTCCTCGCATAATAACTACAATCTGTAAGATGGTGCAGAAAATAATGTTCTACGTTACTGCAAAACTTAATGATCGAAACCACATATAATCAAAAATAATTAATTTTGCTCTGAAGTTAAATGAGCTCTCAGCACAAATGTTATAATTACTGACAGGCAACAAACAAACTATCTTGCCCTTATTGCTTACATACAGTATTCAATAACATTCATAATTAATAACCCCTCTCTGAAAGCCATGATAAAGCAAATCCTATTACTATACACAAAGACAAATATTCTGAATACGAAATATTAGGTGACAGCTGAAATTTTGAATGAGCAGTCATTACTTAACATAGGCACAATGCATCTAAAGCAATCAAATCTGTAAAATAAACTAAATAATCTGTATGGAGTTGAAAATTTACTTATAATCTAACAAGGGTACAATCATATTCATTCAGATTTGAGTTAGTGTTGCAGATTTTTAATAGCAGTTACAAACAGATCCTTAGGAGACTCCTGTGCGATATTTTTGCGTGCAAAGGGAGCTCTGTCTATGATGGATATTTGGAATGGATGCAAATAAGGTCAGCACCACTAGAGAACAGTGCAGAAAAGTTGGAGCACGATGGTATGATCAGCTGGTAACGCTGCAGATAGAACAAGAACGATCTGATATGCAGCAGTAATTGTTCCAGAGATAAGAGACAGAGAATAAGGACAAGGGTAATTCTGATTGGTAGAATGTAACAAGTGGTGTTCCTCTGGGTGTAGAATTCTGGCTTTATTGCTTCATTACATACCAATGATTGGGTGAAAGAATAGGGTGTTGCTTGGAAAAATACACAAGTCAGTAAGGAGGCATAGTAAAAAAAAGTGTATTTGGCAGCAATAAAACAAAAAGACAAGACGGAAGGTGTAAGTGAGCTAGAATATGCAAAGTGATTTAATACAGGGAAGCCTGAGCCCATCCCTTGAAATCTGAGAAAGATAAAGGAATATTTTAATTGAGAGAGGCTAGGAGCTGTGGTCAGGCCTCAGGTGGAGTAAAGTGTTCAGGTTTCAGCATGAAATCTCAGGAAAGATAATTGTCATGGAGAGGGTACAGATTTACCAAAATGAAATGTAAATAGTAAAGTTAAACAGACAGGTTTCTTAAATGCAACTTGCATCCCTCAAACTAAGAAGGATGTAGAGTGATCTCATTGAGTGCTAAAAATAATCAAGGGATTTGATAAGGTAGAAGCAGAGAAACTATTTCCTGGGTGGGGATATCAGGAAAGGACAGCATCTTACAATTAGACCTTTCAAGATGGAGCAACAGATTTTTGTTAGGTTAGGGTATCAAAAGAAATGAACATAGACTGACATCTGGAGATGAAGTATGTTACAGTTATAATCTAACTGAATGGTGGAATAAGTTTGAGGGATTGAAAGTAAATGTCACAGAGCCAATATTGTCATGTAGATCTAGAATATCTCAAGGACAACAACTCTGACTAAATGAACACCACACGAGCTACATGTAATCAGAAGAGTCTTAAAATCTAATCATAGAATTTTACAGTACAAGAGGCTATTCCATCCCGGAAGAGCTTCTCAGCTAGTCTCATTCTCAAGTCCTAGCTCCCTAACCATCTAAATTTATCAATTTCAAATATATACCCAGCTATCTTTTGAAACCTCCCATGGAATTTGCTTCCATCGCTCTCTCAGACAATGCCTTCTAATTCCTAACCACTCTGAATAAACAAATTTCTCTCATCTCACTCCTAGCTGTCTTGCTGACAATCTTGAAATTGTGACTCCCTTGGTACTGACATACTAACTAGTGGAATCAGAATATCCTCCTTCACCTTGTCAAAACTGTTCATAATTTTGAACACCTCAATAAGGTTATTTCTTAATCTTCTTCGCTCCAAGGAGAATAGCCCAATATTTCTCATCTTTCCTTGTATCTAAAGTGCCTCGTTCTCGGTATCATTGTAATAAATCTCCTTTGCACTCTCTCCAGGGTTTTAACATCTTCCCTTAAATGTGGTGTACAGAACTGAATACATAGTCTAAATATGGTCTGACCAATGATTTGTAGAGGTGTAGCATCACTTCCTTTGCTTTTATACTGTATGTCTCTATTTATAAACCCAAGTATCCTATAAACTTTCTTAACAACTGTTTCAACTTGCCTGGCTACCTTCAGAGATTAAGCACTTGAATCCTGAGTTCCCTCTGCTCCTATACTTCTCTCAAAGTTGTACCATTGAGCTTGTATTGTCTCTCAGTGTTTCTTCTAACAAGTGTATTACCTCACATTTCTCTGCATTGAAATTCATCTGCCAGGTGGCTGCCTATTTGGCTAACTTGTCAACGCCCCTCTGAAGTCGCTTAGTGTCATTGTCACTGTAGACTATTCTCCATAGCTTAGTATCACCTGCAAAATTTAGAGGTTTTGCCTTCAATACCCATCTCCAAATTGTTTATTAAATCAGAAAAAGCAAAGGTCCCAATCCCTGGGGGTCACCACTTTCATCTCATCTCCAGTCTGAGAAATGCTCATCGATACCCACCTTATCTTTTAGCCAAATTCTAATCAATGCTGCCAAGGACGCATCAATCGCAAACATTTCTAAATTTGTAACTAACCTGCCACGAGGCGCCATATCAAATCCACAACATCACAGCACTACCGTCATCCAACTGCCTGCGTCACTTCTTCAAACAAGAAATCAAACAAGTGGAAAGATCAAGTCAAATGAAGTCAAAAGGCAAACAAACATAACTCACCCTATCAGGCCGGCTCTGCCTGCCAGGCATTTTTAGAATATCATCAACATTTTTACTTTCTGGTTTCTTTTCAACACGTGGAGGAGGATGTGATGGATGGGGGGCTGAGGGCGGAATCCGTTCATCAGAGTATCCCCGTCTTTCACCTGAAATGTTTGGTGAGAGACAACATTTCACTGATACTGGTATTAGATTACTAAACCATTACAAAGACATGTTTGCAATTCAGATAACGGAGCAATTTTGCGAAACGCAAAATATCCTTATTGCCAAAGTCAGGGCACGATAAAGAAAATTGCAATGCCAAACAATCAAGTACTCAAAATTAACAAAACTTGCACATACAGGTTTATGGAATGGTAACACCACATCTAGATTTTATATCATTTTGTTTATCATTGTTGCAAAACTATGGTGACATAATATCATACTCTCGTGGTGCACTGGCTGTGTCCCTAGCCCCGGACTGGTTCAAGTCCCAGCTGCTCCAAAGGTGTGCAACAAAATCTCTGAACAGCTTGATTTGAAATAAAAGAAACAATAGTCAGGATTGTGAAACTGGAAAGAAAAATAGTAAAAGAAACTAAATGTGACCAGCTGAGTGCCACAAGGATCAGTGCTGGGCTTTGGCTTTTTACAACCTTTGTAAATGACTTCAATTAAGAGACAGAGTGCCGTATCTAAGTTTGTGAATGATATACAGCAAGCTGGAAGGAAACTGTGGGAAAGACACAAACAGCCATAGACAGGTTAAGTGAGTGGGCAACAAAACTGCTAATGGAACATATCGTGAAGGAATGTGAAATTTTTTACCTTGGTCATAAGACTAGAAAAGAAGATTTTTTTTTGAAAATGTGAACGTAAAGTACTGATGTTCAGAGAGATTTGGGAGCATTTCCCCATAGAATGCAGATAGTTAAATGAAGACAGAGCAAGCATTTTCTTTTGCTCTTTTTTGCAGTTCAGGCACTGTTGGCTGGGCAGCATTGGCTGCCCATCCCTGACTGGCCTGGAGAATGTAGTGGTGAGCTATCTTGAAACACTGCAGTCCATATGATGTAGATACACCTACAGGATTGTTACAGAGGAAGTTCCAGATTCTTGCTCCAGCAACAGTGAAGGAACAGCAATATACTTCAGAGTCAGGATTACTTGGACAAGAAATTGCAGATGGTGGTGGTCCCATACATCTGTTGTCCTTGTCCTTATAGATAATCGAAGTTGTGGGTTTGCAAGGTGCTGTTGAAGTAGTCTTGATGAAATGCTGCAGTACAACATACATGCTTATGGTACACATTGCTACCACTCTACTTTGGTAGTGGAGACAGTGAAAGCAGTGGCTGATGGAGTGCCAGTCAAGCACATGGTATTGCATTGATATTGTTGAACTTTAAATGCCCTTGGAAGTGCACTCAGCGATGGAAGTGGAAAGTATTTCATCACACTCCTGATTTGTGCCTTGTAGATGGTGGACTGGTTTTGGCTGGTTTGACAAGTTACTTGCTCCCTGGAATGACGCGGTTAACCTTTGATGGGGGGCCAAGCAAGTTTTAAAAAATTACTCACAAGATGTGGGTGTTGCTAACTAGGCCAGCATTTCTTTTCCACCCCTAATTGCCTAGAGGGAAGTTAAGAGTCAACCACATTGTTGAGGGTCTGGAGTCACATGTAGGCCAAACCAGGTAAGAATGGCAGTTTCTTTTGCAAATTGCAAAGGAACCAGATGGGTTTTTCCAATAAGTGATAACAGTTTCATGATCATGATTAGATTCAATTCTGAATTTTTACTGAACTAAAGTTCCACCACCTGCTATGGTGGAATTCAAACCTGTATCCCGGAACATAACCTGATCTCTGGATTAATAGTCCAGTGATACCACTAGGCCACAAGCCAATAACAAACAGGAAAAGGAGTAGGCTGTTCGGCGCCTCAAACCTGCTTCGCCATTCAAAAGGATCAGGGCTAATCCGACATTCCAACTTCCTGCAATTTCCCTGTGACGTGATTCCACGACTGATCTAGCATCTAACTCAACCTTAAATATACATGAATACTCTGCCACACAGCTTCATATGGCAAGGGGTTCCAAAGACTTTCAGTATCCGCAAAGAAATTCCTTCTCATCTCAGTCTCAAACTGTTTAGCCTGTGCTCCTAAGGCAATCCCTCCATATCATATGTCACTTTAGTGAACTTTCTCTGAACTGCCTTCAATGAAATTATATATTTCCTTAAATAAGGGAATCAAAACTACTTACAGCACTCTAGATATGGTCTCACTAGCACCTTGTACAGTTTCTGCAAGATATCCCTACTCTTAACCTCCAAACTCCTTGAAATAAAGGCCAACATTCCATTAGCCTTCCTAGTTACCTGCTGCACCTGTGCGTTAGCTTTCTGTGTTTCATGTAGAAGTACCCACAAATCCCTTTGTGTTGCAGTTTCCTGTAGTTGCTTTCCAATTAAATAATATTCTGTTCTTTTGTTCTCCCTTCCAAAACCAACAGACAGAGAGCAATGCATTTCAACGTGTGGATGACATGAAACGAGGCAAAATGGCAAACACTGGATGAACACAAAGATTACAAAGAGCCACAGACAGGTTGAGTGGGCAACAAAACTGCTGATGGAATATATCATGAGGGAATGTGTAATTATTTACTTTGGTCACAAGACTAGAAAAGCAGAATTTTTTTTTGAAAAATATGAAACTTTTAAGTATTAACATTCAGAGAGATTTGGGAGCATTTGCCCATGGAATGCTAACAGTTAACTTCACACATTCAGACATTATATTTTATTCGTAAACTTTTTGTTCACTTACTTAACCTATCAATACGTCTCTGTAAATTGTTTGCTTCCCTCTCACAACCTGCTCTTCCAACTATTTTTGTGTTGTTTGCAAAATTTGGTTACAGTACACTCATGTCTTTCCCCCAAGTCATTACATATATTGTAAATAGTTGTGATTGCAGACTTGATCCTACTGGTCATTGGTCACCAACGAACCCTTCATCCCTACTTGTTGTTTCCTACCCATTAGGCAATTCACCTTCCATGCCAACCAACCTTCCACCTCCAACCCTGTGGGCTCTAATCTTATGACTTAACCTTTTCATGAGGTAACTTGTTGAACACCATCTGGAAGTCCAATTACAACACATCTACTGATTCCCCTCTATCCATTCTGGTTAAGGCTTCCTCGAAAGATTTCAATAAATTAGTCAGACATGACTGCCCTTTCATGAAGCCATGCTGACCCTGCTTGATTATATTCTGATTTTGTAAATGTTCGGGATTACTTCCTTAACAACTGATTCCAATACTTTTCCAAAGCAGATGATATGCTAATTGGCCTGCTGCTAGCCATTTTTTTGCCTCCTTCCCTTTTTGAATGTAGGTATCACGTTAGCAGTTTTCTAATCCTCTGGTACTTCTCCAGAATCCAACGATTTTTTTGGAAAAATTAAAACCAATGCATTCCTTGGGCCAATACTTTCTGGAGTTTAGAAGAATGAGAAGCAATTTCACTGAAACATACAAGATTCTGAAGGAGCTTGACAGGGTAGACACTAAAATATTGTTTCCATTGATTAGGAAAATTAAAAAATGGGAACACAGTCTCAGGAATAGAGGCCAATCATTTAGGACTGAGGTGAGAAGGTACTACTTCATTCAAAGGGTGGTAAAACTTTGCAATACTCTGCCTCAGCAGTTGTGAAGATCCATCATATAATACATTTCATGCTGGGATAGACAATTTTTTTTGTCTCTTAAGAAATCAAGGGATAAAACTGCAAACAGAAAAGTAAAGTCTATGCCTAACCTTGAGTACACTGAATGGCAGAGCAGGTTTGACAGACCACTTGGTCTGTTCTTCATTCTATTTCTAGTGTATACAATAGTGTAGAGTAAAGCTCTAAAATACAGTAGGTTATGAATAATGGGAATATCCGTCATTTTCTCATTTCAACTCAACAGAGGACCACAAGAAAGACAGAAATTATTAATCTTCAACCAAAACTAAAAATCAGTAATACCCCAGTGGATTTATTCTGAAGTTTTAAATGCCATGTTTATACATAAATAGCAAAAAAGCAGATGTCTAAAGGCTTTCCTTCAGAATTTTGTCAGATAACTTCTTTGATTCCAATGCACAGGAATCCCCAGCGTAATTCAATCTACCTACAATATTCAAATTTAAATCATGCTATTCAATTCAATTTACCACCCTTTGATATTCAGAGACTGGCAGCAAGATGATATTGTGCTTGGATATAGATATTATCACAATTACCTGTTCCAATATGCCAACACTAATTTCAAAGCTGTGATGATCACTTTGATAAAACCACTCTCAAGTAATCTGACTGGCACATAAATAATTGTGTGAATCACATAAATTCAAATACCTCCAAAACCACCAGGTGGGTGATCAAACGGTGGTCGATCAGATAAGCGATCAAACTGTGGTCTGTCAAAACCCCCTCGGTTGAAGTGATCCTTATTGTCTGGATAGTTGTGATATCCACTTGAACGAGTGGGTGGGCCATGAGACATTCTGCAAGAGGAAAGAATCTTCCTTAATTCAAAGAACAAAAGAGACCCGGGTTCCTCTACAGAATGGGAGGCGAAAAACATCTCCCCTCACAATCATTTCATTGTTTTGATAAATGCCGACAAAATACCACTTTAAAAAAATCTATGATGTCAGTGTATCATTCACAATCAATAAAGATGAATATATATTAATCATACATTGCACACAGACATGATGTGGTGAAACAGTGTGACATCGGTGCATGTCTTACAGCTGTTTGAGGGCATCAATTAGCTAAGTCTTGGTGTTTTTTTTAAAATTCATTCTCAGAATGTGGGTTAGGCCCGCATTTATTGCCCATCTCTAATTGTCCAGAAGGCAGGCCACTTCACTGTGGGTCTGAAGTCACAAGTAGGCCAGACCAGGTCTGGACGGCAGTTTCCTGCCTTAAAGGGTGTTAGTGAACCAGATGGTTCCAGATGGGTTTTTCTGACAATTGACAATGGATTAATGATAATCATTACGCCCTTCATTCCAATTTTTTAAACTGATTTCAAATTCCACCATCTGCTATGATAGGATTTGACCCTGTTTCCTCAGGGTATTACCTCTGGAATTATACTTTTGTGATTATACCACTAGGCCAGTGTCTCTCCTACTGGTCTGCAGTGCAGCGTGATGCAAACAGTTGGGTTCAATTCCCCACACCTGCTAAGGTTAGCATGAAAGACCCTCCTTCTCAACTTCTCCTGTTGCCAAAGGTGTTATGAGGCCCTCCAAGTTAAATCACCACTAGTCAGCTCCTTCTCTTGACAGAGTAGCTTATGGTCCAATGGGACAGTGGTGACACTACATTTACAGCTGTTTGAACATGATTTGGGAGGTTTGGTGCTGCATTTGGCTGCCACTGCAAACTGACATGCCACAAAGCAGAAACACTTCCTCTTCACATTAACCTTTAGCTTACATTATGATATTTTAATTCAGGTCCAATGCTTACCTATCCTCGCGCCCAAATCGCTCACGCTCAAATCCTTCCCTCTCATAATCGCCCACTGTCCTGTCCCTGTATAGGTCACGCTCTCTATCATAGTCTCGCCGATCTAAGAATGGATCTCTTCTTTCCAAAAATGACTCTCGCTCCCCATAACGATCTCGAGGACCTAGAGAATCTAAATGGGAGAACATCACGTTTCTGTGAAATCTAAAGACCACTTGACCATTTATTTTTAGTGAATTCCTCAAGTTGTTTTTAGTCAAATTGGTGACTGATGACATCACTGGGACAAATGGCAAGAAGTAATAAGCTTGCCTGCATGAAAGGAGATGAACATTACTTAAACACTGCTTATAGTTATGGTAATGTTAAAAACATCAGCAAATGTTACCATGATTATGACTACTTAAAGTGGAAGAAACTTGTGAGTAACTGTTACTAGTAGATAGTACTTAATCAGAGGATCCTTCCACATAGTCAGTGAAAAGGTTATAATTTTTGAAAATCTATTTGCTCACAGGGCTTCTCAGAGAACATTTTCTTTTAGGACCAACTAACTGGAATTACACACACATAAGTGCGCAATCAGTACTCAAAACACTGCAAAACAAATGCACCTTGGCCGGTCATCATCAGTGAAGAAACAGTCACATCACAAGGGTAGTCTCAAAATAGAACCATTTCTATTTTGTTTGCTCTTGTCTGGTACCAGTCACTAAATAGATGAATATTAGGAACCAAAATGCTACTGGTTACTCTTGTACCTTGAATTATGCTAGACAACATTTTAAAGAGCCACGCGCATCATGACATTGAAGGAAAACACATAAGACTACGAAAGAACTAGAAAACCATTCCCTTTCTAGAAAACTCAATTCTATTTTCTTTCCATTCAACAAATCTACTTGCCTCTTTTCCAAACGTTAATGTCACTCTTGTAATAGATATTTGAGAATTAAATGAAAAGGAAAATGTAACGCTAAATGTACCCAAAAAAACTGATTCATCTGAGTAATTCTTCTTCAAAATGAAATTTTTCAAAATGAAACTTTAAAAATCTAATCACTAAATTAGAACGAATAATTACTCTTGTATTTCATTACTTGTAAAATGCTCTGGGAGTTAAGAAGTCATGACAGGTACCGCATAATTGCAGTTTATACTACCTTTATCATACATCCGTTCTCGCATTGGCTCAGGACCGAGTGAAACTCGTTCTCCATAAGGGATCTGCTCAATTCTTCCGCCTCCTACCTCTGAAAATAAAATATCACTTTTTAAAAACTTAGCTTAAAAGTAAACTCTTAGTAAATGAAATCCACAGCACCAAAATTTTGAACCAAGAGTTCTGTAACTTTTCATTTCATCAGGTCTCCCCATATCTGCACAACCTCATCACAGCAGTTAGTAAAGTTGAACTTTGTTGAACTGTCGGAATATTATAGTACCAATTTTTTTTTGATGGGAGAACCGTCAAAAACAACTTTAATCCACATAATCAAACTAGTGGCATTCTCTAAATTCACTAGAAAGCCGTGATTAATATAAATCAGGAAATTGCTGTTGTATGCAACATGGGTAAGACAGTCATAATGGGTGACTTCAATGTAGAAAGACTAGGTTAACCAAATCAGCACACACACTGTAAAGGATGAATTCCTGTAGTGCACATAAGGAGGGTTTCTGGAGCAATGTGTTGAGGAACCAACTATGGATCAAGTTATTTTGTGCAAAAAGGAAAGGTTAATTAATGATCTAGCTAAAAAGAAGTTTGTGGGAAATACTCACGATACATAGGCATGATTGTTCAATTGTTTGAAGAGCTTATTATATAAAAAGTTGAATGTGAGCTTGAATCTCAGCTCTGTCTTTATTCTTACCTCCAACAGAAAGTTTTAAACTCATCTGCAAATGGTTGAAGTGCCAGCAGGTCCCATGTAAATTTGGCACATATCCCACAATTACTTAGAAGGGGTGCGAGTATAGGCTAAATGATTATTTGTCAGAGTCTGACGATGGTGATGGGCAAATGATTAGATCTAATTCTAAAAGGCAGAATGAATTGTCACTTAGAAAGGCACGCATTAATCAAGGATTGTTAGCATGATCTTCTTGAAGGAAGGCCGTATGTTACTGACATCATTAATGTTTTAAGGAATTAACAAGAAAAACTGTTGAAAGTAGCAATGAACTCAAGTCAGGTGAATGACATTGGTGGTTGATGGAGTTTGTTCAGGCCTCTTTTCAAGGAAGTAGTGAGTAGAGAGCCTTAAAACCGCCTTGATGGAGGTGGATGTGTAGAGGGATTATACATCCATGGTGAAAAGATGATAGCTAGGGCCAGAAAACCATTACTGTGGAACCAACAAAAGAGCAGAAGACTAACAAATGTAAATGTGAAGAGACTTAACAAGATGGAAAAAAAATAGAATCAAGATAGGGCAAAATGCTTTTGGGGTCTGGAACAGGCTGAAATGCTGGGTCTGCCAGGGCAGCCCTGTTTGTGCAAAAAGTATAAAAACTATTTTGCAATCCCCTTCAGTAATGAAGAGTCATATTGAACTCGGAACATTAACTGAATAATCAGGTCAAAGTTATAACATTATACAGAAAACACATGAAGTAAATTGGTTGATTGATTTTATTGTCATGTGTACCGAAACACAGTGAAAAGCTTTGTTTATGAGCAGCACAGGCAGATCACCGTAGATCAAAAAGTCTTCGGGGCATACAGGTTACATTATTTGAGGCTACAGTCCATTTGTCAGTCTGATAACGGCTGAAAAGAAGCTATTTCTGAACCTGCTGGTGTGTGTCTGTATCTTCTGCCTGACGGAAGAGATTGTAGGAGGTCATTACCAGGGTGCGATGGGTCTTTGATGACATTGCCGAGGAAAGGCAGCCAACGAGCCATGTAAATAGATTCCACGGAAGGAAGGTTGGCTTCTGTGATGATCTGAGCTGTGCACACAACCTTCTGTAGTTTGTTCCAGTCCTGGGCAGGGCAGTTGCCAAAGCAGGCCGTTATGCACCTGGACAGTATGCTATCAATGATGCATCAGTAGAATGTTGGTGAAGGACCTTATGGACATACCAAATTTCCTGAGCCACCTCAGGAAGAAGAGGCGTTGTTGTGCCTTCTCGATAGTCTCATCTACGAGGGAAGTCCAAGACTGGCTTGTCCGTCGGTTATTGTCACTCAGAGGAACTTGATGCTCTTCACCCTCTCAATCTCAGTTCCATTGATGAGAAAGGGGGCCTGTTCTCCTCCCCTCTTTCTGAAGTCGATGATCAGTTCTTCAGTTTTGCTGATGTTGAGAGACATATTGTTTTCAATACACCATGTCACCAAGCCCTCTATCTCCCTTCCGTATTTTGACTCGTTGTTGTCAGATATCCATCCCATTTTTATCAGTGAACTTGTAGATGGCATTCATTCAAAATTTGGCAACATAGTCATAGGTGTATAGGGAGTACAGTAGGGGGCTGAGCACACATCCTTGGGGGGCTCCAGTGCTGAGTATTATTGTGGAGGTGGTGCAGTTGCCTCTCCTCAATGATTGCGGCCGATGGGTCAGAAAGCTGAGGATCCAACTGTAGAGAGCGGAGCCAAGACCAAGGTCTCTCAGTTTTGGGGCACCATTATGAAGACCAGAAAATTGCTGGAACTGCTGCGTTTGGGGTAACTTCTCAAATAAGCCAAGATGCACTATATTGGACAAAAACAGAAATTGCTGGAAAAGCTCAGCAGGTCTGGCACATCTGTGAAGAAAAATTAGAGTTAACATTTTGGGTCTGGTGACCCTTCCTCAGAACAGAAGCCGCTATATTGAAGCTGCAAGCAAATGCTGATATGTACAGCTCCAATGCAACATTTCCAAAATAGTAGCTACAAACTAACTTGTGTAACTGCAGTATGGCAGCTTCCAATCTAATATATTCAGATAACAATAGCAATTGCTATAAAATAGAAACCAGATGATACAACAAGCACAACCTCAATCAAACCACAGTCACACTTTGAGTAACTACTACATCAGCACACATCTATCATTTCAGCCATGAATGGTGCGTGACAAACTTTTGAAAAGGAAAGAATAAAAACCCCTCATTTCCCTGAGCAAACCATGTGTGAATACATCAGGTAACAGACAGATAATCTGCTCCTTGTGCATCCAAGCTTCGAACTGGAAGCAATTGTTATTTCTCAACTCAATGATTCCAATGCTCTTAGCAGGCCTCTCATAACACACCCCATATATGTGCATTTAAAACATGCCGCTCGCATCCTCATTTAAACCTAGTGCTGTGTTTCGATAATGCTATTTTTGCTGATTCAACACTGGCACCGAGTCCAGCAGCAGCTGAACTTTAAAATTTTCAGCCTCATTTTCCAAGGTCTCCACTGTATTAACCCCCCGAATCTCTACAGCCTGTTCCAATCCCATAACCTCAGGTCTCTGCGCTCCTAGAATGCTATCCTCTGCATATCCTTGTATTTTAAATGTCCACTAGTGACAGTCACTCTTACAGCTGCCCGAGTGAGAGCCTTTAGAATTCTCATGCTAATCCTCTCTGCCTTTTCTGAAGGCATTCTTCATAATCTACCTTGTTGACCAAGACTTTTTTTATCTGTTCAAATAACACGTGCAAGCTTGGTAACAAATCTAGTCTCAGGTTCACTCCTGCGAAACATGTTCCGACTTTTAACAATATTTTAGTCCAATCGTAAATGCTGACGTTGATTTCACACTCACCACGCCCGTGTCCATAATCAACAGTTTTCTGAATAGGTGGTTGTTTGTTCAGTGAATTGGTAGAGACCGGCGAAGGTTCACTGTAAGCATAATTGGAATCAGGATTTTTGGGTTCAGTTCCTGAGTCCCACAAACCATGGAACGTATCTGTGTCCCAACGCTCAGACTGGATGGGATTTTCAGGTGGTACAGGGCCAAGTAAGGAGCTTTCACTGCTTGACATATCCTACAACAGCAATAAGAAGGTAGTGATGAGGTGGACAATTGCTCATCATTAATAATACCAAAACGACAGAATAGAACATAACAGTTATTGACCCTTGACCAAGGTAAATTATATAAAGTGCCTCGCTACAATACAAAGTAGGAAAAAAGTGGAGGGTTTATCACTCTAGACCGATACTGAATTGGCAGCTACCCAAGTCACTTGCTCAAATTCTACTGCTAAATTTGGTTATTTGCAGCATGGCACCAGAAAAACAGTGACATAAAAGTTATCAGATAATTGTGAAAGTTCAGTTAGTTCATTAACAACCTTCATGTTTAGGAACCAATCATTCTTACTAAGTCTGATTTAACTTTAATTCAAAGTGGTAGACCTTTCGTTTATCAGCGCACAAATGAATATAGAACAGCACATTAAGAGATCATCAAGTCTTCCTTTCTCAAACCAAAAAAAGTACAAACATTACACAGAATGTACCATAATGTATGGAATATGATTTGCATTTCAAAGATGGTCTTGTACAGCTGTCAATGAACCGTATCTGTGCGGTTACTGGAGATAATAAAATGATATGCAACTCAATTTCCCAATATGATGCAGAAAAATCTGTGTAAATATTAGTCAATTAAATATGGTACTACACAGCTCTATTTCCTTACCTTGTAAAAGTCTTGACCAGTTTTAGTATTCTGATAATCTTGAATTACAGGAGGAATTCCTGTTGAATCAGTTTTACTCGGAAGAAGAGGTACTCTCTCAATCTCCTGCAGCTCACTGAAATTGACACAAGCAGCAAAGTTAAAAGAATGTATAACTCTGGTGAAGGAGACAATGATATTACTGACAGAATCTGGAAAATAGATTATCATAATCTAGTGTGCCTGACGCGATGCTTGATCCTTTAATAAAGGAATACTCATGCAACATGATTGTATGAGAACACCTATACAGTTTCAGGTACATTAAGAACAGGAGACAGAACGCATCTTTTGACTTCTGATTGCATTTCCTCTTAACTATGGTCCTAGGTACATCTGGTCCAAGATTATCTTAATTTCAATGTTCCTGATGCCACTAAAGGAAAGCTCAAATATCCAATCAATTTCATTGTTCTAAAAGATCAAAGGCAATTAAAGTGGAATATAAAAGAAGGCAAACACTTGTTCTTTTTCACTCTTTAGTGACTTAGGCACTGCTCTTTTCCTCTCTGCCAACTCATATCTTTCTCTTTCCCCTTAAAAATTCTCTCAATCCACCCATTCAAATAAACCTTCTCTCAGTCCTTCCTAATTTCTAAGCATTCTGTTTTTCTTACTATTTCTTTGTAAAGCTAGAAACCTGATTTTTAAAAGCAGCAAATTAAAGGGAAATATCCATGTTTATGGTGTTCCTGTGGGAACGCTGTCCTTTTAGGTAGAAGTTTTGTACTCAGAAGATGCCACCAGAAGCCTCAGCAAACTGTAACACTGCATTTCATCAATGGTACGGATTACATTGTTGGTGGGGTTGAGGGGAAGTGAACTTATATGATGATAGATGGGATACAAATCAAGTTGTTTTCTCCTGAATAATGTCAAGTTTTGGGAATGTTATTGAACCTGCACTCATCCAGGAAAGTGCAGAACATTATGTCAGACTGCTGAGGAGCTTTGTTGACATTGAGAGGGAGTGTGAGAGTGCGTGTGTGGCCAGGGTTGCATGGATGGGGAGTGTGTGGTTGCTGTGTGTCTGCTCCAGGTAACTTTTTATACAACAATAAATAGCCAGGAATTTCCCCAGCAAGTCAGTAATTGTAATGGTATTAAATGTCAAGGGGATGTAATTAGATTCTCTTTAGCTGTAGTTAGTAATTGATAGACTGAACTTCCAGTCAGATGTGGCAGAGTAGGAAGCTCCAGCCAGAGCTCCTCTGCTCCGCCCATTCTTTTTCTTCTTTATCTCCCTCCCTTGGCCTCAGACACCCGGGTGTAGCCTCCGAAATGGGGTCGGTGGAGATTCCAACGGCCAAAACGAGGATGCCGGCAACCAGGACCTGAAGCACGGACGGCAGCAACCCAAACTGGGGACACAGACGACCAGCGGCCTGGTGCAGAGGGTGGTGGCAGCAGCCTGATGTGGGAGCAGGGGTAGTGCAGCGTGGCTGCAGTGACCTGAAGTGGAAACACCGGTGACCAGCAGCCCAGTACGGACATAGTAGCCTCTGCGTTTCTCTGCTGTGGACAGCCTTTGGAGAGAGACTGTGATGTTTGTCTTTTTAACTTGGCTTCTTGTTTTTCTGAACTATGGTTGTACTGTGTATAACAATAATGTAATTTTTTTTCTTCTTCTTCACTTCTTTATTCTATAACCCAGGGTTGTACCTAGGTATCTTTGTACTTAAGATAGTGCTGCAAGTGATGAGTTATAAACTTTTCACTGTACTCATTTCAGTACATGTGACAATAAAGCTAATTCAATTCAATTTGATTTGCCATTCATTAACCCAAGACCAAATGTTGCTCAGGTCTTGCTGTATGTATGCACTGCCTGCTTCAATATCTGAGGAGCTGGGAACTCAACTGAGCTCTGTTAAACAATCTCAACATCTAACCTTATGATGGAATGAAGAACATTTATGATGCAGTTGAAGGTGATTGGGCCTGTGATACTAACCAGAGATCTTCTGGAAAAGCACCATTTAACGGAGATGATTGGCCTCAAACAACTACAAACATTGTCCTGTGTGCTAGCTAGCCATCCCTCCAAATTTGCCATATTTCATCAAATGCAGTCTTGATGCCACCTCTAGAATTTAGTGATTCTGTCCATGTTTGGATCCAGGGGCTGGAGCTAAGTGGTCCAGTCAGAATCTAAATGGAGTATCAATAATCAGATTGGTGATAATTGTCATTTAACTGTCAACATGTTGCTCACTTTGAGATGGATTAATGATGGGGATGGTGATAATCAGCCAGAATGAATTTGTTGTGCTTTTGGTTGACCAGTCATACATGAATAACTTTTCGCTTTGTTAGGCAGATGCCAGTTTGTACCTGTACTGGACAGTTTAACTAGGATAAAGAACTGTGGGTGGGCACTGGAATACTCCAGGCAGGATGTTGTTAGGGTAGGTGATGGTCTAGTGGTATTATTACTGGACTGTTAATCCAGAGACCCAGATAAAGTTCTGGGGACCCAGGTTCAAAACCCACCACGGCAGACAGTGGAAATTGAATTTAATAAAAGATTTGGAATTAAGAGTCTAATGATGATCATAAAAATCCACTGCTGATTGTCGGGAAAAACCCATCTGGTTCACTGATGTTCTTTAGGGAAGGAAACTGCCATCCTTACCTGGTCTGGCCAACATGTGACTCCAGACCCACAGCAATGTGGTTGACTCTTAACTGCGCTCTGGGCAATTAAGGATGGGATCATAAGGCTTT
Source organism: Ginglymostoma cirratum (assembly GCA_024137785.1). Taxonomy (NCBI): domain Eukaryota; kingdom Metazoa; phylum Chordata; class Chondrichthyes; order Orectolobiformes; family Ginglymostomatidae; genus Ginglymostoma; species Ginglymostoma cirratum. Next base: position 68,717,782 of record JAHRHZ010000133.1, read on the forward strand.
GCTGCATCTAATGTATTCAATCATGTCTCAATATCACAGAGTGAACTGCATCGGTTGAAGGCTGGCATGCGTGATCCTGATGACCTTTGGAGGAGTCAGAATTGGATCATCCACTCAGCGTTTGTCAGTCATGAACTAGGCTCTGCCACCACTGAGATGGGAACATTTATACAGCTTATTCCCCCTGTCAATTATTTAATTGCCCACTATCACCATTCGTAACTGGATGCAACATGAATGGAGAGCTTCAGCCTGATAATGGGATTGCTTAGCATCCATTTCTTGTTTACCCATGGTCCCGTGTTGTTGGTTCCACCAGGTTGAAACCTCATTTTTTTGGAAGTATGGTACTGTTTCCGGTATGCTTCTAACAAACCTGAATAACCAGGATTCGTCTTCTGGATTCATGGTAATGGCAGAATGAGATTCTTGCCAGGGAATGAGGTTAGATTACGGAGGGACACAATTCTGTTCCTGCTGATAGCTCCTGTAACACCCATCAAAATGCAAGGCCTATTCTGAACATAATTTATATTGTGCAGTGGTAGTTTCAGACCAAAATGGTGAGGTATTACATTTCCACAAGAAAGTGATCACTCCTACTAGCATTGAAATAATGCTAGGCTCACTCTGGCAACTGTACCTTTCATGATTAGGCCACCTTGGCCAGTAGTGGAGCTACAGAGCTTATTCTTGGGGTTGGGTATTGAAGTCTCCACCCAGAGCATATTCTGTGCTCTTGCTAACTTCAGCGGTTCTTCTAAAAGATCTGAAGTATAGAACTGTACTGACTCTGCACTTAATGGGGAGAGCAGTTAGTGATAATCAATAGGACATTTTCTTCCTCACATTTGGACTGATGCCATTGACTCTGTATGACTGCATGACATCGCTCCTTCCCAAGAGTATAGTCCTATGCAGCCAACTGCCAGTGGGGCAGAACATACCCACATTAGAGGGTTAGGGTCCAGGAGACTAGCTGAAAGTCAAACTCTCAGAATCATATCTTCATCAGGTTGATGATGGATTTATGTCCCAATGTTGGCACAAATTCCTACATGTTATGAGGGGAGCTTTGTAGGATGGGTGAAGATGGGTGCTTCTTTGTCAGATGCTTAGGCTAATGCTAGGTGATCTGTCCAGCTTTATTTTCTTAAACAACTTTCTGAAGTAGTTTGATATAATTGAGTGGCTTGTTGGACCATTTTAGAGGACAGTTTAGAGTCAACAAAATTAATGGGGATCTGGAGTCACATATGAGCCACATCTGGCAGCAGATTTCCTTTCCAAAAAGACGTTCGTGAACGAAACAGATTGTGCATTCATTGGGTAGTTTTGTGGCCATACTGCTGCTACTAGCTTTATGTGTATTATTTAATTCATTGAGTTAAAATTCTCCAGCTACTAGAGCAATTCCAATATCTTCGGATCATCAGTCCGGGCTTCTGGATTACTAGTCCAGTAAACAATGCTAATGTTGCACTTTATAAAGAGGCCTAAGTAACTACAAGTAGTGTCTTGCATCACTTTCTGAAAATCTATTTTGATTACTCAAAGTATCAGAATAATTTCCCTTGTACTGACTTGTGTTGAAACTAACCCTAAACTACAAAGGCAAATTTGAGGGAATGACTAAAATAATGGATGAGGTAGACAATTAAATAATTAACTTCAAGTTGAAAATCCCATTTGATATTGCTCCATATGTGAATCCGGTGATTTATGAAATTACAGAAAATAGCTCAAAAAATTGATTTGGTAGAAGACAAGATGAGAACTTGATCAATGTATGTCAAACCACTGTAAAATTCTTGTCAGTAAGAGAAACAAATGCTAACATGTAATTTAAAAGCTTTCGATAAGTAATTCTCTTAACCAATCTATCTTCCCCACTCACCCCAGAATTTCCTGTCTTCTCCTCAAGATACTCCTTCTGCTGGAATGTGGTTCCCAAATTAACTACCAAGTACTCTCTCAATGTGTAAGGCTAGGAAGTACAGTAAACATCACTAGGCTAATTAATTACAATAACAGCAAACATAGATTATATCCTCAACAGATCTTTCCATCTGCACATTTACTAACAAGACCTTTCTTCTTCCCTCACTAACCAGGAGTATTAAAATGGATAAAAAAACCACACCATTCTGGCTTGGACTGCACTGGCTCAGTTGTGATGGGAAATGAGCTAAGAGCTTGACCTTTTCTCAATGGTTTCTATTACCTGACTACATTATATAACAATATATAGAAATCTATGTACTATACAAAAAAAAAGCCACTTACCGTAATAATTTCAGTTCCTGCGCTGCTTTCAAGATGATTTCATGTTCTCTTTCTGACAATGCAACTATATTTTGTTCACCGGGTGTTTGGTCTACCATAGGCTTTTCAGAGAAAGGCACTGGTGGCTGTTCAGGTGCACGAACCGGACCAGTCTGTGATGGCATCTCTCGCAAATTGTCAAAGGGTAACCGCCTGTTGTCTGTATCTGGATATCTTCTTTCATCCATCTGTTCTCTCTGCCATCCAAGCCTTTCTGGAGGATAATCACGTTCATCCCTCCTCCAGTCTGGCCTCTCTGCATAGTCTGGACCCCACATCTCCCGTTCTTGTTCATGATGGTAGCCCCGTTCCTTTTCATCCCTCCAAGACTCCTCTCTCCATCTATCTGGCCGTGGGTGTAAAGGAGAACCACGAAGGTCCCATTCTTCCCGTTGTCTGTGGAAGTATTCTCTATCATGTTCATTATCTCTGCTAAACCCATGTTCACGTGACCTTCCACTCCTGTCAAATTCTCTGTCAAAGCCTCTGTCAAACACTTCAATTTGATGTGGAGCTCGAATTTCCCTTCTGTCTAAAATTTCATGAGGCAGAGGTGGTCGCCGAAGAAGTGAGCACTCCTCTCGTCTAAATGGATCCCTTTCATCCCAAAAGTCTGAACCAGTGTCAGTCCAATTTCCCCTTTCCCAAGACAGAGTTCTCTCTCTTTCAAAAGCTGAACCACCCCTTGTTCCAGAGAAATGATCATCCAAAGGTCTACCTTCCTCCTGATGCCAATGTCCCTGTATTTCCATCCTGTGATGTAGCAATGGCCTTATTTCTGGGCCATTTTTATTACTATCAACATCATTTTTGCGGATAGAGGAATAATCTTTGCCAACGTGTTGCCGATGCTCTGGACCTTTTGCTCGGTCATTACTTGGATGCAATGGTACAGATTCAAACCTTTTATTGGCGTCTACATTTTTTGGCTCTGATTTCTCAGATACAACCTTTGTAGCAGCTGATGAATTGGAAGGCAGTGTTTTAGACGCACTTTGCACAACTGGATCTTTCTGGTCCTGAGTGATAGTTACTGAAGAAGTTGCTGACTCAGTACTATCTTTTCTCTTCTGAATTTCATGTGATTTAGATAAATCAACATTTTTTTTCAAAGCTTTAGTTCCAGATGAATCTGAATTTTTATGACCTGTAGCAGCCAATGGTGTATGGGAAAGACTTTTTTCATCTTTATGTTCCACTGAAGCTGGTGATACTTTATCAGTATTTTGTTTTACATCTTTGCCTACAGCTGCTGTCTCTTGCTCCTGGACTCCAGCGTGTTTTGTTTGATCCTCAACTTGTTCTAATGATGGATGAGACGACGGGGGCGCTTTTAAACATTGTCCCATTTGTTCAGTTGTAACCTGAAGGCCTTTGGGTCTTGGACCAGATACACAAGGTCCAGTGGGGAAATGCCCACGAGGCCCAGTTAATCTTGGCCCCTTCGGGCTGTCAAACTGTGAACCATGAAACTTTGCACCAGAGGCGTCAAGATGTTGCCCTTGTCCCTGGCTTTCAAGGGACTGCCCTGGTCCTTGGCCTTCAAGATGCTGCCCTTGACCTGGATGCTCAAACCACTGAGCTGCACCAGGACCTTCAAAGGACTGGCCCTGGGCATCAAAATGTGAAGATGTACCATAACCATCAAAACGTTGTCCATGACCAGCTGAGTGGCCTTCAAAACGAGCCCCCGGATGCAGGCTATCAAAGCGGCCACCTCGTTCCTGGCCTTCAAAACAGGCCATTGAACCCTGTTCTTCAAAGTGCCTTCCTTGATTTGGCCCCTCAAAATGAGGTCCAGGGCCTTGGCCCTCAAAATGCCCTCCAGGACCTTGGCCTTCAAAGTGAATACCAGGACCCCGGCCCTCAAAATGATTGATTGGAGTCTTGCCCTCAAAGCGACCTTCCCGGCCCTGGCTCTCAAAGCGACCTGCTCGGCCCTGGCTCTCAAAGCGACCTCCCCGGCCGGGGCCCTCAAAATGACCCCCTCGGCCGGGGCCCTCAAAATGACTCCCTCGGCCCTGGCCCTCAAAGCGGCCTCCCCGGCCCTGGCCCTCAAAGCGACCCCCCCGGCCCTGGCCCTCAAAGCGATCCCCCCGGCCCTGGCCCTCAAAGCGATCTCCGGGGCCCTGGCCCTCAAAGCGACCCCCGGGGCCCTGGCCCTCAAAATGATCCAATGGGCCCTGGCCCTCAAAGCGGCCTCCAGGTCCCTGGCTCTCAAAGTGATCTCCAGGGCCCCTGTGGCTGTCAAAGCGACCCCTGAATGCTCCCTGGCCGTCAAAGCGACCCCCGCATGACCCCTGGCCCTCAAAGTGACCCCCGCGACCAGGGCCCTCAAA
>JAHRHZ010000133.1:68725703-68742223 GCA_024137785.1 Ginglymostoma cirratum
GGAGACCGGCGGAGGGGCCAAGGAGACCGGCGGAGGGGCCAAGGAGACCGGCGGAGGGGCCAAGGAGACCGGCGGAGGGGCCAGAGTTATTGGTGGAGGAGGTATATTCATTAGCGGAGGAGGAATAGTCAATGGTGGAGGTGGCACAGTTATTGGTGGAGGCACCATTGTCATTGGTGGAGGTGCTTGAGTCACTGGCAACGGAGTTTGAGATAATGATGGCGGGGCCTGAGACACCACTGGAGGGGCCCTAGAAACAGGTGGGCTTTCTGGTTCTGAAGAAGCTGGATCTGCTGGTGAGCTTGTTGTTCCTTGTGTTGAAACTACAGAAGAACTAGCTATTGGTGGTGTTGGAGGAAATCCCATGGGTGGCATCGGTGGAACCTGAGACATCAGACTGTTTGATGTATTTCCCAAATAACTCTGGGACTGACTGTTCATGTACTGCTGTTGAACATTTCTAAGAGCATCCATTCTTTCCTGGAAGTGATGATTTGTTGATACCATTTGCTCTTGCCACTGATTCCACTGAGTTTCATACTGTTGGAGCTGATCTTTATTTGGATACGCTTGGAGCTGTGCCTTCCAGATCTGGAATTGTCGCTGCCATTCTTGATACAGAGGAATAAACTGTTGCTGCTGCATTTCTAAGTGTCTCATCTGCATCTCCAGAGGCAGTGACTGAAGAAAAAGAAACGCATTACATTAAGTCAGACTTCATATTTCCCATTTCATAAACAGCCTATAAAGTTTCAGCACTACTAACCAATTCATTTAAAAACATATGTGAAAATCAGTCTGGAGACTGAACACAATCACCACTGAGACAACTTTACCGCAATTTATCTGCAAATTTGAATTTCCCTGAAAAGCTAATAATTACATCAGAATATTATAGAACACAAATATTTTCTGTATACCTTTAGTATTACGCTGCTTATTGTAATACTATATATTAGGGGGTTTGAAACCGCCTAATATTTCTACACTTTTCAGCAACTTGCTGACATATCTGCCCTTCAACCCCATTCTGACAGTTTGGAGCTCTGCTGTATATTTCCAGAAACGCGAGGAAGGCTCTTCCTTTATTCCTTAGTATGTGACATAATTTGATGACTCTTCCAGCATATCATCTTTCCTCTCAGTTGTGACTGATTATTTAATACTGCATTACACCTCTCTACCCCACCCCACCTGTTTTTTTTGTTGAAAAGTGCTGTTTAAAAACCCTGCAACCAGTGAAGTTGCCTTTGTTGCTCTTCCTTCGGTAATATCTATCTGATATTTCCAAGAATCTATCTACCCCCTCAACCACTCCGCTCTCTGGCCAAAGGAATTCCTCATCTCAGTCCGAAAGGATCGTGCCTTCACTCTGAGGTTTGCCCTCAGGTCCTAGTCTCTCCTACGAGTGGAATCATCTTCTCCACATCCACTCTATCTAGGCCTCTTGATGTTCTGCAAGTTTCAGTGAGATCCTCTCTTCATTTTTCTGAACTCCACTAAATACAGACCCAGAGTCCTTAAACACTGCTCACATGATAAGCCCTTCATCCCCGAGACCATTCTTGCAAATGTCCCCTGTAACTGCTCTAAGGCCTTAGAAATGGGACTCAAAACCACTCATAGTATTCCAAATGGAGTCTTACCAGAGGCTTCTACAGCCTCAGCAGTCTGTCCCTGCTCCTGTATTCCAGACCTCCCGAAACAAATGCTGATATTGCATTTTCCTTCCCAACTGCCAGATGAACCCACATATAACCTGAAGAGACTCCTGCACTAGGACTCCCAAGTCCCTTTGTGCTTCAGATTTCTGAAGCCTTTTTCCATTTAGAAATTGTCTATGCCACTAACATTCTGGCAGGGAGATTTGCTGGTGCTACTTGGAAGCCTTTAAACGAGTATGGAGGTGGGGTGAGGAGTCCTAAGGAGTGGTGAGAAGAGACAGAAAGCCAAGGGTGGTTGGGAAGTTAAAAACAGAAAGTTAATTGGTCAAGACAGGCAAGAGCACGTCAGAAAATGAGATAACTCTAAGGAATTAAACAACATTTATTTCAACGCAAGAGGTCTGACAGGTCCGGCAAATGAACTCAGGCACCAAGCGCAGACTCAGTGACCGATCGGAGCATCTGCTGTAATCAACACTGTAATCAACAGCATCTTCTGGTTACCCACCATTTTAACTCCCCCTCCAACTCCCTTGGTGACATGTCCATCCTGGGCCTCCTCCAGTTTCACAATGATGCCAAATGCACATTGGAGGGACAACACCTCATATTCCACATTGGGAGTTTACAGCTTGCTCCTCGGATGCTGGAGGACCTGCTGTGTTTTCCCAGTTCCACATTTATTGACACTAGCTTCCAGCACCTGCAGTCCTTACTGTCTCCAAGAAATAAATATTGATGTATTGAAAGGTAGATAAATCTCTGAGACCTGATCAAGTGTATCCAGGACATTGTGGTAAGCTAGGGAAGAAATTGCAGGACATGTAGCAGAAACATTTATATCATCTATAGCTATCGGTGAGATGCCAGAAGACTGAAGGCTAAAGTTATGCCTTTACTTAAGAAAGAGATGTTTGGGAACTATAGACGTAAGTTTGACATCAGTGGTGGGTAAGTTGTTGGAGGTGATTCTGACAAACAGGATTTACATGCATTTGGAGAGAGGCAAGGACTGAATAAGCATAGTCAGCATGGCTTTGTGCATAGGAAATCATGTCTCTCAAACCTAATTGACTTTTTTTTGACGAGACCAAGAAAATAGATGAGGACAGGTTGGTAGACATTGTCTACGTAGGCTTCAGTAAGACATGGTAGACTGGTTAGTGAAGTTAGATCACATGGGGGTCACGGAGAGCTTGCTAATTGGATACAAAATTGGCTTGCTGGTAGGAGACAGAGGGCGGTGGTGGTGGAAGATTGTTTTTCAGACTGGAGGCATGTGACCAGCTGCGTTCCACAGGGATCGGTGCTGGCTCCACTATTGTTCGTCAACTTGGATAAGAATATAGGAAGCATACTTGGTAAATTTGCGGAGGACACTAAAATTGGTGGGATAGTAGACAGTGAGGAAGGTTATCTAAGATTATAAAGGAACCTTGATCAATTGGGCCAATGGCCCGAGGAGTGGCTGATGGACTTTAATTTAGATCAATGCAAGGTGTTGCATTTTGGTAAGACGAACAAGGGCAAGGCTTACACAGTATATGGTGGGACCTGGGGAGTGTTGTAGAAGAGAGACATAGCGATTCAGGTACATTATTCGTTCAAGGTTGGGTCACAGGTAGACAGAGTGGTAAAGAAGGCACTTGGAATGCTTGCTTTCCTTGTTCAGAGCACTGAGTTTAGGAGTTGGACATCATGTTGTGGTTGTACAGGACATTGGTGAAGCCACTTTTGGAGTACTGCGTACAGTTCTGGTTGGAGTCACAGAGAGGTGTAATAGATATCTTTAGTTACTCATATATAGACTGGGTAGTGTAAATGGCAAAGAACAACGAGCTTTCCTAGATTGTGTACAGGAGAAATTCCAACAGTAGTATATGTCCAGTCCAATAACGATAGTGGCACTGCTAGATGTGGTTTCTGGAAAAGGATGGACCACGTAGACAGTGAGAGTGCAGAATATTTAGGGGACAGTGATTATTATAAGGTTCAAGACAATGGTGGAAAAATGACATTGGTTGTTCCAGAGTATGGAGAATCAACTAATGGAGACTTCAATAGGGCAAGAATAGGGTCAGGCCATCTGGACTGAAAGACAAGAAATAAAAAATAATATTGATGTCTAGTTTTTGATCTGGGAGAAGTTTTGTAGTGGAGTTCCCCAGTAGTTGATATTGTTACCTTTACTTTTATTGTTATATGTGTGATCCAGATTTTGGAGTGCAAATATAATTTCAAAGTTTGCAAAGCTTTGAAGAATTGTAAACCGTGAGGACAATAGTATAGAATTTCAAGAGAATACAAAGCAATGGAGGAACAGCTGATTGGTAGCAGATAAAGTTCAATGCTGAAAGTTGTCTGGTGATACACTTCAGTATTAAAAGCACGGGGAGACAATATAAAATGAAGGGGACTATTCTAAAGGGCATACAGGAGGAGAGACTTAGATCTTGGAGACAGACACCAGCTGTAGTAGGACAGCTAGAGAGCTGTTAATAAAGCAAATATTATTCTAAGCTTCATTAATAGGGACACAGAGCATTGGGCATACTTTTGGGTGCGATACTACAGGAACAAATATTTCTATATTCTCAGAACCAAAACATCTCCTGTACAGAGTGGCACAGTGGTTAGCACTACTGCCTCACAGCATCAGGGACCCAGGTTGGATTCCAGCCTTGGATGGCTGTCTGAGTGGAGTTTGCATGTTCTCCCCTCGTCTGTGGGTCTTACTGCTGGGTGCTCAGGTTTCTCCCACAGTCCAAAGTTGAGCAGGTTAGGTTGAATGGCCATGCTAAATCGTTCCGTCACGTGCAGGGATGTGCAGGCTAGGTGATTATCTGTGGTAAATGTGGGGCTATGGGGAAAGGGTAGGTCTGGGTGGGATGCTGTTCAAAAGGTCAGTGCAGACTTGATGAGCCGAAAGGCCTTTTTCTGTACTGCAGGAATTCTGATTTCAATTATATTGTATGGACAAAACATTGCTATAAACACTTAAACAGCAAAGAGGTTTAAAATAAACTCTTGGCACAACATTTCCACGCACAAATATATAACATAAATATGTAACTTGATGGCACTCGCCTGTATGTGCTGTATTTGCTGCATCAACTGCTGGTACTGTTGCAGGAGTTGCTGTAGTTGATTATGTTGTTGCATCATGTTCTGCTGCTGATATTCTATGCGTTGTTGCTGCCACTGAGCTGCAGCTGCCTGCAACATTTTCAATCTTTCTGCTTCCTCGGGATTCTCTGGAGGTTGGATAGTAGGCTAAAAGAACATTCACAATATAAAAGGGTAATAAAGTAAGGTGTTTTGCAAGACACATTTAAACAAAACTACAAATTCTGGAACCAAGCCTGATTTCACTGATATGGAATATACACAATTCTACTGAAATAATCAAGAAATATGGAAAATACTAATTCTTCCCAAACAGTATCAGATACAAATATCCAATTACCTGTGATTTGTTTCTAATACATCAATGTGAAAACTCATGTTATCACTGCACTGCAGAAATGGAACTCCAGTGGGCTGCAAATAATATCACTTTAAAACTTATCTCAATTTAATCAAAAAATCTTTGGATGAAACTTAGCTAAAATATCTTGTGGAAGCAATTGGACTTGTCAAACCCTTATTTCCTCTGTAAAACTTCAGAACTTTTAGCAAGTCTTTGCATCTCTTTGATATGAAACTTTAGTATCAGTGAATAGAAGATAAGTTTTAAAACTTTGAATAAAATTTTGAATATCTCCATTCGAACAGTTCTTTACTCTTTACAAACTTACAGCATATGTGAATATTGAAATTTAAAACTATTCCCAGTCATGGAATAAACAGTTGTGCAGTCATGATAATTGTGTAAAGGGGCCAATTTAGATCAATCAATGTGGAAACAGAGGATCTATCAGGAAACTTGGGAAAGGAAAAGGAAAATAAAACCTTGCCCTCCCGTCTCCCCTATTTCTATCCAAAGACCCTTGCTAGATAACCTCAATTTTAACACTGAGTCTTGATAGACTTGAGAAAATTTTCAGGCAGTTCAGCAATGAAAGTTGATAATGTGTGAAAGTTAACAATATGGAAAGGTTAAAACTGACAAAACACGAAACTGCAAGAGTAGGAACACTCCAGAAAAATGCAAACTCAGAGTCCAATCAGGATTTTTTCTGTGCACAAGCAACAATCAACAAATGGATGAGCTCCCAGGTGGAGCTGAGCTGAATATCTGGTCTTTTAAATATCCATTACATACTAAAGTGGTGTGGGTTTGGGGTGAGAAGGGAGGATAGTTAGAATTTACAACATTTCTGAATGGATGAACCAAGATAAGCCAAATGAGCTTCCAAATAAGAAAATACAAGCCTGTGGTCAGTGATCACAAGGTGTCTGGTTATGGTGATTAATTAACTGGCATGGGTAAGTTGAAATATAGGAGACCGTGTTGCTAAAAATCTGCTACTTTGAATTGCTGCAGGCTGTAAGATGTAGGTTTGGACGTGGGTTCCATGTTTTTGACCCAACAACAATGATGGCTGACAGTACAGTTTCAAGTCAGAACAGCTTAGAGAGTAATTGTGCAGAAGCCAATCCTACGATGCATCTGCAGGTCCTTATACAAACAGGGAGCAGAAGCAGACCTTGAGATTCAAATCCACGTTACTATCCACCCCAATAACATTTCATCATTTCTCTTACCATAAATAAAGCCAGTTCTGCCTTAAAAATATTCCAAAACTCTGCTCCCACATTTTCAGGGAGGAAGTTCCAAAGAATTAGGATCCCACCGAATCTCTCTAGATTTCACCTGATCTCCATTTTAAATGAACGGCACCAAATTTTTAAATAGTAAACTCTAGTTCTAGATTGTCCTTCAAGGGAAAATATACTCTCCACATTTACCCCTTCAAGACCCTCAGGAATTTATATGTTTCAACTGCTTCATCTTCTTCTAAACTACAATTGATACAATCTCAGACTGATACAGATAACCTGCCCTATCCAGGTATTAGAGATAATAGGTACTGCAGATGCTGGAGAATCCAAGACAACAAGGTGTGGAGCTGGATGAACACAGCAGGCCAAGCAGCATCATAGGAGCAGGAAAGCTTGACGTTTCGGGCCTAGACCCTTCATCAGAAATGCCAGGTATTAGCCTGGTAAGCCCTCAATAAACTGCTTCCAATGCATTTACATCTTTCCTTGAATAAGGATAAGAAGACTGTACTCTATTCCGGGCATGGTCTCACCAGTGCTCCTCATAACTAAAATATCAACTCTATACTTTAGCATCTAATTCTCCTCACAATAAGGTTTTGGAGTAGATTTGTAGCTCGGGTTGTGAGTGTTGAGGTTGGTTGGCTCACCAAGCTGGTTTCTTGATTCGCATTTCCCATTTTCTTGCCAATTTGAGCATGTTACACCCGTTGGTCTCTAAGGTTTTGGAGCAGATTTGCAGCTCGGGTTCTGGGGGGTTGAGGCTGGTTGGCTCGCCGAGCTGGTTTCTCGTATTGCAATTCGGCGAGCCAATCAACCTCAATCTCTTCACAATAGATTATAACATCCTACTAGTTTTCCTAATTACTTTTTGCATGTGCATTCTAACCTTTTGTGATTATTGTATTAGGCCAGCCAGATCCCTCTGCACCTCAAGTTCTGCAATTTCTCACAATTTAAATTATAGCTTTTTTTTAATTCTTCCTGTGAAAACGGACCATTTCATTTTGCCACATGATACTCCACTAACCAGACCTTTGCCCACTCAATTAGTCCACCTGCAATTTCTTGAAGCCTCCCATTTCCTCTTCAACTGTAGTTTCCTACTTTTCTTTGTGACATCAGCAAATATGGCAACTGGACTCTCTATTGCTTCAAAGTAATTTATAAAATTTCTAAGCCGTTGAGGTCCCAGCACTGATTCCTGCAGCACACCATTCGTTCCATCTTATCAACCTGAAAAAGCCCATTTATGCTTACTATCTGCTTCCGGTTAGCCAGTTAATCTGCTACCCTTACACCACGAGATTTTGTTTTCTGCAATAATCTTTCAGGTGGCACTCAGAGGTTTTCGAGAAATCTGACTGTAGTCCTTGGTTCCACCTTAACCACAGAACATATTAGTTTCTCAATGATCTCTAATGGATTGGTTAAACATGTTTTAATTATCTGTTCATGGGCTTTAGGCATCACTATGAGGCTGGCACTCTACAACAAAACAACTAGGACATAAAATCTACAGAAATACTTGCTTTGTTTCAGTCAGAAACAACTTCTTTAAAACTAGAAGAAAGCATAATATGATCCATCATATGATGGAGGCAATGGCCTAGTGGTATTATCACTGGACTGTCAATCCAGAGACCCAGATAACATTCTGGGGACCCAGGTTCAAATGCAGCCATGGCAGATGGTGGAATTTGAATCCAATAAATATCTGGAATCAAGAGTCTAAGGATGATCATAAATTCATTGCCAAATGTCGGGAAAAACCCATCTGGTTCACTAATGGCCTTTAGGGAAGGAAACTGCCATCCTTGCCTGATCTGGCCTACACATGACTCCAGACATAAAGGAATGTGGTTGAGTCTTAACTGCCCTCTGAGCAATTAGGGATGAGCAAAAAGTGCTGCCTAGCCAGTGATGCCTTCATCCCTTGACTGAATAAAGAAAAAGAAAGCCAAGTACATCTTTTCCAATTACATCACTAGATGGAATCATAACACTTTTCCATTCTGACAAAAGATCATCAAACTGAGACATTATCTCTGCTTCTCTATCCACAGATGCTGTAAGAACTGAATATTTATGTCCTGAACATTATCCTATTATCCTCCTCACTGGTGACTGCAAATGAAGAGTTTCATGGAATCTGCAAACTTTGAAACTGCACCCTGTACACCCAAGACCAGGTCATTAACAGATATCGAAAGTATTGCTGAATAAAGAAACATTTTGTCAAAATCTTGTATTTGTCAGGGCAATTCGTAAGAAATACCAAAGTAAAGGGGAAACAATATTTACACTGTATAAAAGGAGACTACTGATAACTGCTTAGTACACTCTGATTGATTGAGACATTGCCATGGAGAATGTACCAGTTTACGGTGACCAACATGTAACAGGCAAGCTTTGTTTAAATTTTAAAGCAGGCTGGTTGATTAATCAGTTAGCCCTGAGGTATGATGCAGAGAAAGGACGTCACCTATTTTGCTGAGTTTTACCAGATGTAATGCTTTTATGTGTGATTTGTGTCTGCAAAGAATAAATACCGGCATATTAATTTATGTAGCTTCCAGTACATACATGCATTACATTGGTCAGAGAAAGAGTCAGGTATTTAGAAACTATTCATGTTGGAAGTCTCTGAACCCATTGAGTGAATTACACCTTCGTAAATGACCCAAGATTCCAAAACATTTATTTAAGCATTGAACTTTTTTTAAAATAGTTTCCTTAAATATACAATTGTCTTAAATTACTCAAAAACCCATGGATGAAAGCTTCTGTGAGATGATCGGCTAGAATTACAGAAATTTATATAAAAGTCATTCAGATGTCCTCAAGTTTAGCCAAAACATTATGCAAGTTTATTTGTGAGACAAGTTTGGTTATATCCATGTCAAACATATTTCACAGATGAAAAATGCAGTAGTATAAATTTACACTAAAGATACAAACAGGCTTTGTCTACCTTTGCTTCTTCAGGTGGTGGGGGGGGGCGGTATCTCCTCTTTGGGAGGTGGAGGTGGTGGTTGTGTTTTGGGAGCCTCATAAGGTGGAGCTGGTGGCAGAGGTGGCTGAGTAGTATAAGGGGTTTTGGCCTCATCCGCTTTCTGTTGCACAGAGTCACTGCTCTGATTCATTTCGACACTCTGGTTCTGTTCATGCTGTCCTCCATACTGTTTGTTCCCATGCTTCTGTAGGTTTTGCATGTGCTGCTGGTACCAATACTGTTGTTGCTGATGGCAAGAGGGTGGAGAGAACTCATGTTAATTTATATCTGCAACTCAAGAGTCACATGTTTACTACTAGGTTGATCACCTATGCAATCTCTATTGCACCAATGGATAAAATATTCAGTTGTCATGCATATTACATCAAGACTATTTTTCTTGTAATTTATATTATGCTATATATTCTTAGATCCAGGTAATTCTCATATCTAATAGCACCTATATTACACTATCAAGCTCAACTGATTGCTCAAAAGTAAAAACTTGAACATTTAATACTGCACTTTTCAACCCACATTGTGTTTCATCTGCGATTTGTCTTTGCTGAGTTCTAGCGAGTCCTAGATCCTTATAATAATTACAAAATGTTATTATGTTGTTTAGTGCACTCAATGTGCTATTTTGTAGCTAAAACCCTTGAGTTATCCAAATTCATTTTTCTCTGCTCCATCATAGCTATTTGCTTTGATCCAGTGTTACAGGCCATAAAGTTTCAACAACTTCGACAACCAACTTCAGCAAATCATGACCTGGAAAATGACAGATTTGGGATCAGAATGTAACCTTAAGGTTTTTGTCACAGAAGAATATCAAAGACCAAACTCTGGTCAAGCTACAACTGAAGGGAGTAATGTATTGAGCATTAAATAGGTAATTTAATATGCAGCACAGAGAGTTACAAATTAATTTGAAATTAAGAAAAAAATACAAATACTGAAATGTTAAATGCTACTTCATTAACCTTCAACATTTTTTGAACAATATTTCATTTTTGCTGCTATATGCTTCAAAGTTAACTCATATTCTACCAGCTTCAAGCTTCAAATTTGCAACATATGGTTGCAAGTACAGATAAAAATAATTAAGTTTTGTTTCTCTTAACTCCATTCAGCCATCAGTCATTCACAGAGTTCTCATTAATGGATGGTTTGGCAATTGCGTGGGAGCTTCACTGATCTGCTCCAAGGAGTAGGAGAAAGTAGTAAAGAACCCTTATAAACAGTCCCAACATCTAAGATCATTATGTATATTCCTTCCAATTCTGAGAAATAGCTAGCTGACACAAGAAAATGCATACCATGACCTATAAGAAGGAATTTAACAAAAAAAGTTTCATTTTGTTGCACTTATGATCCACAAAAAATGCAGGGCTTTTAGTTGTCAAATCCATGCATTTAAATAGAGATAGAAAATTTTGGAAACATTCAGCAAGCCCGGTAAGCATCTGTAGACAGCTTTACCATTGCAGGTTTAAGTTCCTTCATCAGAACCATCAGCTGTGGAGCGAAGGAGATAGGAAGACATAGGAACAGAAGCCTGTTGCATCATTCAATCAGATCATAACTGATCTGTGGCCTAACTCCATTTACCTGCCTTTGACCCATATGTCTTAATAACAGTGCTTAACAAAATTTTAATCTGAGATAGATTAATTTAACAATTGATCCAGCATCCACTGCCATTTGTGGAAGTAAGTTCCAAACTTCTACCACTGTGTGTGTAGAAGAGCTTCCTAGCATTGCTCCTGACGGCCTAATTCTCAGACTATACTCCCTAGTTCCAGAATCTCCAACCAGTGGAAATAATTTATCTTTGTCCTGTTAATATCTTGAAGACGTTGATCAGATCATCCTTTAACTTTCTAAATTCAAGAGAAAACAGGCCTAACATGTGTAATCTCTTCTCATAACTTAACCCCTGAAGTCCAGGCATTATTCTTGTAAAACTATGGTGTACTCCCTCTAAGGTCACTGTATCTTTCTTAAGGTGTAGTGCCCAGATCTCCTCAGTATTCCAAAAGGGGTTCAACTAGCATGTGATATAACTTCTGCATCCTTGTACTCCAGTTGTCTAGATATAAAGGCCAGCACTCCATTAGTTTTCTTGATGGTTTTATTTACGACTTTTTAAAGATTATGCATCTGAACCTGAAGTCTCTTTGGACGTTCATTGTATTTAACCTCACACCATCTAGGAAGTACCCTTATCTATCCTTTTTGGGCCAAAATGAATAACCTTATACTTGCTTACACTGAATTCCATCTAACATGGTGTTGCCCATTCACTCAGTCTATTAATACTTCTTTGTAATTTTATGCTATCACCTACACTGTCTACAATGCCACCTCACTTTGTGTCATCAGAAAATTTGAATATATGACTTTGTACATCATTATTCAAGTTGCTAATAAATAATGTGAATAACTGAGGCCTTAACACAGAACCACCATGCACAAGTTTCCCTCCATGACATTCACAGCCCTGACTTGGAATTATAATGCCCTTCCTTCACTGTCACTGGGTTAAAATCCAGGAATTCCCTCCCTAAAGACATTGTAGCTCATCATAATCTTCTCAACAGCAACTAGTGACAGACAACAAATGCGGTCCAACGAGAAATCACACATCCCTCGAGCGGATAAAATAGTTGGAGGGTCTGTAATGGATACTAGTGAACAGCCTATGCCCAAACAAGTCAAGATGTAGAGTAAAGAGTCACAGATGGACTGAAAGTACCTCCCACTTATCAGTCCAAGCCTGGATGATGGTCGCGCTGGATAGGGACCTGGACTACATTGTTATCTGAGGAACAGTGAATGGAATTGAACTCTGTGCCATCATTGGCAAGCATATCCACTTATGACAGTGAGTTACAGCGAAGATACCGAGGAAGCAGCTGCTAATACTTGTGCCAAGGACACTGGAGAGATATCCAGAGCAATGTCCTGGGCAGAGATGATTGATCTATAACAAACTTTTCTTTGTGCTAAGTATGAATTCACATGCTGGCGTTTAGCCTCCTTCTCACTTATTTAAGTTTTACGAAGTTTACTTAGTATCACATGCAGTTGCATGTCTAGGTAGTCATTTTTGCCTATTGACTGTCTTGTCCACATTCAGATCAGTTCTTATGAAATCCAGAATACAGTGACCCTGACAGACCAGAGATTGAGCAATAGCAAACAGATCTATGGTGAGTAAATAACATTTGAACGAAACTATTGATCACTGCTTCCTTCATTTTGCTTATCATTTACTGTAGATTGATAGAATGGTAACAGGTGAGATTGGCTATGTCATTTTTGGGTTATGGGATCACTTTTCTCTACTCCATGCAGCTTGTTACTTGGTGTTAATATAGCCCTGTGCTATTCTTCAAGCATATTGAAACCTCATTTACAGGTATACACAGTACAGAATCAGACCCTTTGGTCCAATCAGTCCGTGCCAAACATAATCCCAAAATAAACTAGTCTTACCTGTCTGTTCCTGGCCCCTATCCCTCCAAACCTTTACTATTCATATATCCATCCAAATGTCTTTTAAACCTTGTAAGTGTACTCACATCCACCACTTCATCAGGAAGTTCATTCCATATGCAAACTACCCGCTGTGTAAAAAATCTGCCTCGTGTCCTTTTTAAATCTCCCTCCTCTCACCTTAAAAATGTGCCCCCTAGTCTTGAAATTCCTCATCTTAGGGAACAGACAAATACCATCAACTCTATCTACACCTCTCATTACTTTAAAAAACTTCTATCAGTTCACCTCTCAACCTCCTACGCTCCAATGAAGAAAGTTCCTGTCTATCCTTACATCTCTAACTTTCCATACCCAGCAACATCCTGGTAAATCACTTCTGAATCCTCTCCAGCTTTATAATATCCTTCCTGTAACTGGGCAACCAGAACTGGTCACAGTATTCCAGGAGAGGCCTCAACAATGTCCTGTACAACTTCAGCATAAAGTCCCAAATCCTATACTCTAAGGACTGAGCAATGAAGGCAAGCATGCCAAGTGCCTTTTTATATGTGATGCCAAACTTTAAAGAATTATGTACCTGCACCTCGAGGTCCCTCTGTTCTACAACACCATCCAAGGTCCTACCATTAATTGTATAAGCCCTACCCTTGTTTGTTGCACCAAAATGCAATACCTCGTATTTATCAGATTGAACTCCATTTGCCACTTTTCAGCCGATTGACCCATTTAGAACATAGAACATAGAACATAGAACAATACAGCGCAGAACAGGCCCTTCGGCCCTCGATGTTGTGCCAACCTGTGAACTAATCTAAGCCCATCCCCCTACACTATCCCATCATCATCCATAGGCTTATCCAAGGACTGTTTAAATGCCCCTAATGTGGCTGAGTTAACTACATTGGCAGGCAGGGCATTCCACGCCCTTACCACTCTCTGAGTAAAGAACCTGCCTCTGACATCTGTCTTAAATCTATCACCCCTCAATTTGCAGCTATGCCCCCTCATACTAGCCGACGTCATCATCCTAGGAAAAAGACTCTCACCCTATCTAATCCTCTGATCATTTTGTAGGTCTCTATTAAATCCCCTCTTAGCCTTCTTCTCTCCAATGAGAACAGACCCAAGTCCCTCAGTCTTTCCTCACAAGACCTTCGCTCCAGACCAGGCAACATCCTGGTAAATCTCCTCTGCACCTTTTCCAACCTTCCTGTAATGGGGCGACCAGAACTGTACGCAATATTCCAAGTGAGGCCACACTAGCGTTTTGTACATTTGCAGCATGACATCACGGCTCCGGAACTCAATCCCTCTACCAATGAAACCTAACACACCGTATGCCTTCTTAACAGCACTATCAACCTGCGTGGCAACTTTCAGGGATCTATGAACCTGGACACCAAGATCCCTCTGCATATCCACACTACCAAGAATCTTTCCATTGACCCAGTATTCTGCCTTCCTATTATTCTTCCCAAAGTGCATCACCTCACATTTATCTGCATTGAACTCCATTTGCCACCTTTCAGCCCAATTCTGCAGTTTATCCAAGTCTCCCTGCAACCTGCAACATTCTTCCACACTGTCCACCACTCCACCGACTTTGGTGTCATCTGCAAACTTACTAACCCATCCACCTATGTCTGCGTCCAAGTCATTTGTAAAAATGACAAATAGCAGTGGTCCCAGCACAGATCCTTGTGGCACACCACTAGTAACCGGACTCCAGGCTGAATATTTTCCATCAACCACCACTCTCTGCCTTCTTTCAGAAAGCCAGTTTCTAATCCAAACTGCTAAATCTCCCTCAATCCCATGCCTCCGCATTTTCTCCAATAGCCTACCATGTGGAACCTTATCAAAGGCTTTACTGAAGTCCATGTACACCACGTCAACTGCCCTACCCTCATCCAAGTGCTTGGTCACCTTCTCAAAAAACTCACTGAGGTTTGTGAGACACGACCTGCCCTTGACGACTCCATGTTGACTATCTCCAATCAAATTGTTGCTTGCTAGATGATTATAAATCCTATCTCTTATAATCCTTTCCAAAACTTTTCCTACAAGAGATGTAAGGCTCACTGGTCTATAATTACCTGGGTCATCTCTACTGCCCTTCTTTAACAAGGGCATAACATTTGCAATCTTCCAGTCATCTGGTACTAAACCTGTAGCCAATGATGACTCAAAGATCAAGGCCAAAGGCTCCACCATCTCCTCCCTAGCTTCCCAGAGAATCCTCGGAAAAATCCCATCTGGCCCAGGGGATTTATTTACCTTCACACCTTCTAGGATTGATAACACCTCCTCCTTACTAACCTCAATCCTTTCAAGTCTAATAGCCCGTATCTCAGTCTTCTCCTCTACAATATTCTCCATTTCCTGAGTGAAAACAGATGAGAAATATTTGTTTAGCACCTCTCCAATCTCCACAGGGTCCACACACAACTTCCCAGTTCTGTCTTTGACTGGCCCTATTCTTACCCTAGTCATCCTTTTATTCCCCACATACCTATAGAAAGCTTTAAGGTTCTCCTTAATTCTACCTGCTAATGACTGCTCATGTCCCCTCCTTGCTCTTCTTAACTCTCTCTTTAAATCCTTCCTAGCTAATCTGTAACTCTCCATCGCCTCATCTGAACCATTTGACCAAGATCCCGTTGTAATCTTAGAAAACCTACTTCAACATCTACAATGCCACCAATTTTGGTGTCATTCGCAAACTTACTAACCATGTCTTCTACATTCTCATCCAAATCATTTATATAAAATGACAAATAAAAGAGGACCCAGAACCGATCGCTCTGGAACACCACTGATGACATGCCTCCGGTCTGAAAAGCAACCCTCCACCGTTACTCTGTCTCCTGCCGTTAAGAAATTATCGAACTATGGTTGGTCATCTGGTTTAATGGTATTGAAGAAGTGATGAATATACTAAGCCATCAAGTTACACATGTTGGTGAAACAGATTTCCACTGACAGACCACAGCATTGCATCGATGTCCAATTCTACACAGAACAGTGGTAATGCCAAAAAACATGTAAGAGGGTGTTCTGAGTGTGAAGACTTGGTTTTGTCTCAAGGAATATGCTGCATGTGTGAAAGGCAAATTGGTGAGTTAATTATTTTCTTGTTTGTGTTCACACTGCAGACCCAGTATGACACCTAGTCTTCAGAGGTCAATCAGTAGCACTACTCCCAAGCCCCCTTGATTCAAGTCTCCAATCCAGAGTACATATGGAGTCTTACTACTCAGAACTTCAAAAGTTCAAAACAATCTTCTAGAAACACAAGATTTTGAGGAGATTGGATAGGATAGATACCAAGAAGGTATCTCTTATGGAAGAAATTAAAACTAGGGTTCATAGGTTAACAATAAAAGATGTGTCTTTTAAAACAGTGCTGAGGAACCTTTTTTCTTTCTCCGTCTCATACATATACACACAGGGTTGTTAGTTGATGAAATTTCCTTTCAAGAAAGTATTGAAGACTGAGTCTCGAGCCTAAATTGGATTAGATTATTTAAAAGACAAGATGACAAGGGTTCTGAGATAAAAGGTACTGCAGATGCCGGAGAATCCGAGATAACAAGGCGTGGGGCTGGATGAACACAGCAGGCCAAGCAGCA
>JAHRHZ010000133.1:68742623-68804838 GCA_024137785.1 Ginglymostoma cirratum
TGCTGCTTGGCCTGCTGTGTTCATCCAGCCCCACGCCTTGTTATCTCTTATGACAAAGGTTCTAGTGTACAGACAAAAAATGGAGAACATAACCGGATAAACCATAAACAAAAACAGAAGTTGCTGCAAAAGCTGAGCAGATCCGGCAGCATCTGTGAAGAAATTATCTTATCAAATGATGGAGCAGCCTCAAAAGGCCAAGTGGCTTGCTCCCAAGCGCCTGAGTAATTATTCAGCATTTGAGAGCTGGCAACCACCAGGTTTTCTTGTCTACATTTGAATTTATTCCTTCAATTTGATGGGATCTGGAGCAGGACCATTTTAACCCACATATAAACAATATGCTGCAACCTATACTGGTCTGTCCTTCTGCTCTGATGAGCCATATATCTATACAAAGTGTTACGACTGAGGTTGAAGGAATGCACAAATTCCTTTCTAGTTCTACTGCTCCAGTTGCCATAAATTTTTAATTTAACTTGTGTTGATATGATCAATTCTATAATTGATTTAGTTTTAGAAACAATTCATCCAGAGTTCATTTGACAACAAATAACAAACTTATTACAATTAAAACTTACTCAAGTTAGCAAAGGTTATTGATAAAAAATGGTTTAGTCCATGAAAAGATACACGTGACATACTCAAACATGCTAACTTGAAGAAAGTATGGGTAAGAACAGATTGGTAAATTCAATCAAACAGATCCCATAGATTTCTCAGCAATCCTCCCTGGAATTAATGGTAATGTGGGTTACCACTTAACATGTGTCATGGAGTGTCTCAATGATTGATCCAAGTTCTGGTGATCCACTTTCCCATCCTGGGATTATGTGCTGCTAGATTCCTAGATTCTGCACGCCAGCAGCTAATCAAAAGTATAGGTCCATATTTTCAAGCCTCACCCCGCCAGTACTGGCATTTTTACTGACTTTTTATTTTTTAATCTTGCTGAACTGCACAAAAAGCATTATCTGTGGGTATTCAAACACCATTCTCTGCTGCACTGAACATTTAATTGTGCCGCAGCTTCTTTCAAGACCTTCTGAGGAAGTTCTGAGGAAGGGTCACCGGACCTGAAACGTTAACTCTGTTTTCTCCTCCAAAGATGCTACCAGACCTGCTGAGCTTTTCCAGCAACTTTGTTTTTGTTCTTTCAAGACCTTCATAGCTCCTAGGATGCCCTCAGCCCTCACGGCATAGGGCTATTCAACTGCTCAAGGACTTCCCCAAACCCCAACTAAACAGAACCCAAGTAATTTGGTTGCCTTTGGAGGTGCAGCTAACAGCAGCCTTGCCTGGCATGCAGTGAGCCTTTCTCTAAGTATCCAGTGACCAACAGAGAACCTTGCAATAGGTGCTGCTCCTACTTTTAGCCAGATTTGAATGTAACTAATATTTTGGACCGGTCAAATATATCACCTTGGGAATTACCTGCATCCCTAAATTCTACAATGCTCACCAACTGCTGGCTCCTGCAGCACTAAATCAAAAAAGGAATCCATCGTAATGGTGATAGAGGAGTCTAAATTGTTGTTCGTTAGATATAACTAAGCACAGTCACACGAGAATTTTACTTGTTTAGTCTGCAAGACAATTCCCCCAACTTTTGCACTGGCCCACATTAGCTGGGAAGGCTTTGCAGGGTTAAATGAAACTGTGTGTGTTTTACTGTGCCCAAGGCTGATACCTAATTAGAAGCATGGTGATTTTTCTTTTCTTTCTTGCAGCAGCTAAGTGTCTTGTTATACCATAAGAGCAGTCCCACTTTGGCGTCATTCATAATCCAAACCAGGTAAGGACGGTTGGTTTCCTTCGTGTGGATGTAACTTAGCCAGATGGATTTGAATGGCAATCAGCCAGTTTTATATTCATTTTTTATTGATACCAGCCTTTTAGTACAGTTTAATACACTGATATGAAATTCACAAACAGCCATAATTAGATTTTATGTCTTCTCTGGAATAGTCCAATAATCCAGTTACCATAGTACATTACTTGGTCAGGAATACATGTCTGTAATAAATCACTAATGCCCCATCTCTCCTCGTAACTTGGTTCTGTTTTTGAAATGTTGCTGAATAGTCACAATATAATGTACAAGAAAAATTTCATTTTTCACGGCACAAGAAAGAGCATATAGATACATAAACAGGCATATTTGTGGTTCTTAGTGCTAATAACACTGATCTGCTTCTACCCAAATTAGTATAGTGCTTATTCTTATTTCACATAGTAAACTTCTTCAACACATGTAGAAACTTCACTACAGTTGGTCTATGAATAACAGCATTGATCTAGACAATCTGGAGGTGTTCTTTGACTAAACTGTTTCCGAGTAAGTACACTTATTTGTCCAACAATCTATTAGTGTGTCATATTTGAAGAAAAGTAAATCTAGAATGACCTCGTTTGAGAACACTTATGAAACAAAAAGTAAATCTTCAAAAAAAATACATTAACAGGACTCTAAATTTTCAAATTGTTATTTCTGAAGTTGTGACAATGTAAATTATATCTTTTTGCTCAACTTCAGCTCTACATTGGTTTCGATGAAAAGTCAACTATATGACATGATAGTGTTTTTAAGTTGTATAAAAAAGGATCTCTAACATTCAGGAGTCAGCCCTCAAGGGACTTTGTTTTTACACTGTGCCTTTTAGAACAGACAAGGTGCAACAAATACTGCGGAGAGAATTGACCAGAGAATTTTTTCAGTTACGGTGGTTAAAGGATAAATGCTCGCCAAGACACAGACAGAACGTTCCTTCTCATTGTAAAGAACCATGGAAACTTTTAGATCCACCTGAGGAACTGGACAGGGCACTGATTGTCTTTCTCAATAAAAATCAACCTGCTGAACAGTGCAACACTCAGTCAGAACTAAAGTGTCAATTAAGTTATGCGCTCAATCATTTGGAGTGGAACCTACACCTCATTATTCACAATTTCACATTAAAAACAGTCTATGGTCCCATCAGAGCTGGGTTGTCTGTTGGGTCTTCGAATAAAAAATTAAATGAATAAGATTTGCCGTGTGTTGTTCGTGGTTTTAGCTAGAAGTTAATAGATGTTACTGAATCAAATATAAAAAGCTTTAATATTTATCTTTGAATGGAGTTCGTTCCATTCTACAACTTCACACAAAAAGAAAATACTGCGAATGCTGAATATCCAAAATATCAACACAAAAGGCTGGACAAGAAAAGTTGGGGTGCTAGTAATGCAGAACAGGTATTTCCATGTTTTTTTTATTTCTGCTCCTCAACCTTCCTGGTCCTGCATTGGTGCACTTGTAATAGCTGCACTTTTGTCAACACTTGAGCTTTGTACAAGTATTCACAAGTACTTAAAATATATTGTTGCATCATAAAATGGAGTAGCTGCTACAACATCTGGTTTGGAGGGCTAACTTATGTACACTTTACCAACACGTGTTGTTCAATACGTTAGCCTCTAGCCACAAGATGTGACAAATTAAATTTCCAGTTAGTAAACAAAAATAATACATGGACAGTTTTGATGAGAATAGCAAATTAACTTAAACCTTTTTGTGCATTACTAGTAAAATAATTAAGGTGAAAAGCAAAAAGCTAGCTTTCTTTTGATTACTGTGTTTTACTTCCTCCTTCACTGAATGGCGGTAGGTATTCAGCAAGGAAATCATCAGTCAGGAGACAGTGAATGAATACGCACTAAAATGGTGTCAACAAATTCACACTAGCAATTAATCCACATTTTCTATTTGACAACATTTATCTACACAATTTATAACATGTTGTCTTGCACTTACCTGATAGGAGCCGTTTATCGCTTTGGAAAAATCATTGGACTTCTTGTCACCAGGTGTTGTCACAGTACTCGCTGTTGCTGACTGAAATGCACAAGAAACTAAGAGTGTAAACAAATACTGTAGGCTTTTTTTCATTACTGTGCCTTAAATAGGTGTTCTGAAAGCAATTAAATGCTCAGAGTTAAATGTTTCTTAGCACAGAAACAGGAAAATGTTAAAACAGTATTACTTCATGTTCAATTACAATAAAACCATAATTACTCTATTATTTTAGGAAGACAGAAGATTTTAAAACTAGGAGATATAAAAGGCATATGATATATCATCTCCATTTGTGGGAGCTATACATAATACATACTACATGGTTGGGGTTCATCAATTATTGCCTTATTGTCTAGAAGAAAGAAATACATTCCGATTATTTGAGGGGTGTAAAGGCATTCTAAAGACGGAAATCAGGAGGGCAAAAAGGGGATATGAAATAGCCTTCGTAGATAAGGTTAAGGATAATCCAAAGACATTGGTCAGGTATATTAAGTGCAAAACAGCAAACAGGGAGAGAATAGGGCCCCTTAAAGATCAACAAGATGATCTATCTGTGGAACTACAGGAGATAGGAGAGATACTAAATGAATACATTGCATCAGTTTTTACTGTGTAGAAAGAAATGGAGGCCTGGGAACTCAGGGAAATAAATACTCTTGTTTTGAAAACAGTCCACATTACAGGAGAGGAAGTCTTAAAAACAAAGTGGATAAATCTCGCGGACCTCATCAAGTGTATCCCAGGACATTGTGGGAAGTTAAGGAAGAAATTGCAGGGTCCCTGGTAGAGATGTTTCTATCATCTACAAACATGGGTAAGGTGATGGAGGACTGGAGGATGGCTAATGTTGTGCCTTTATTTAAGAAAGGCTGTAAGGAGAAATCTGGGAACTACAGACCTGTGAGTCTGACATCAGTGGTGGGTAAGTTGTTGGGCAGATTCTGAGAGACAGGATTTATATGCATTTGTAGAGGCAAGGACAGATTAGGGATCGTCAGCATGGCTTTGTGCATGGGAAACCTTGTCTCACAAATTTGATTTAGTTTATTGAGGACATAACCAAAAAGATTGAAGAAGGCAGAGTGGCAGACATTATCTACATGGACTTTTGTATTGCCTTTGACAAGGTTCCACATGCTAGACTAATTAGTAAAGTTAGATCACATGGGATTCAAGGAGAGCTTGCCAACAGGGTACTAAATTGGCTTGAAGGCAGGAAACGGAGGGTGGTGGTGAAGAGTTGTTTTTCCACCAGGAGGCCTGTGACCAGTGGTGTTCCTCAGGGATGGGTGCTAGGTCCACTGTTGTTTGTCATTTATACAAAGGACTTGGATGAGAATTTATGAAGCATGGTTAAGAAGTTTGCAGATGACACCAAAAATTAGTGGCATAATCAACAGTGAAGAAGGTAATAAGGGATTGTGACCAATTGGGCAAATGGGCTGAGGAGTAGCAAACGGAGTTTAATTTGAATAAATGAAAGGTATTGCATTTTGGTAAAACAAACAAAGACAGGACTTACACTGTTAATGGTGGTGTTGCTGAACAGAGGGGACCAGGTATATAGTTCTTTGAAAATTGCATCATTGGTAGACAGGGTAGTTAAGAAGGCATTTAGCACGCTTGCCTTCATTGTTTAGACCATTTAGCATAGGAGTTTGGACATCACGTTGAGGTTGTAAAGGACGTTGATGAGGCCACTTTTAGAGGGACTTTGCCAGGACTGAAGGGTTCTAGTTATAAGGATAGGCTGAGACTTTTTTCACTGGTGTGTAGGAGGTTGAGGGGTGACCTTATGGAGTTTTATAAACTCACAAGGGGCATAGATAAGGTGAATGTCAAGATCTTTTCCCTAGGATGGGGGTGTTCAAAACTAGGGGGCATATTTTTAAGGTAAGAGGAGAAAGATTTAAAAGGGACCTGAGGGGTAACTTCTTCACATAGAGGATAGTTCGCATGCGGAATGAACTGCCACAGGAAGTGGCAAATGCAGGTACAGTTATAATATTTAAAAGACATTTGGATAGGTATATGATTAGGAAAGGTTTGGGGGATATGAGCCAAATGCAGGCAATTGGGATTAGTTTAGTCTGGAAAACTGTCAACATGAACAGTTGGACCAAAATCTCTGTTTCTGTGCTGTATGGCTATGAATGGAACTCAGCAAACCAGAGGATCCAAGCTAAAATTCTATCAAAGTTGTGAAATCGAATTCAATAAACTTGGCAAACACAAAAAACTGTGGATGTTAGAAATCTGAAACAAAAATAGAAAGCTGGAGAAATACAGCAGGCCTGACAAGAAAAGAGAAAGCTGATCAAATAACTTAAGTACCAAACAAGGAACCCAACTTATCGGGCTGCCCTAAATGATAAGCCGTGAGACTATGTGTTTCAATCTCATTTTTATCAGGAATAGGGAATAAGCATGAACAACACTGCCCAAGAACATACATAAAAGTTTCTCACCAACAAACTACCTGCAATGCCATAGTCTATACAATGTTTCAAATCTGAAATCATGATTCTTAAAGAGCTGTAACTGTAATTCCATCATAAACATCTAAGACAAAACTATCTTTACAGCTTCCTCCACAACATCTAAACTAATTTAAATCTAACACATTAAATCGATAATCTGAGTTCCAGATACTTGCCATTCCTTGAGTGAAGTCATTTTTTTTCTGAATTCTGAATTGGAATTTCCTGGTGACTATCTTATTGAAGTTCTTCTATCTTATGCTTTTCCTTGCAAGAAGACACATTCTCTTTCTATTCATCCAACCAAAACTTTAACTTTAAATATCTATACAGGTCACCCCTCAGCCTTCTTTAGTCCAAAACAAGAGACTCAACTTTCAAATCTCCCTGTTAACCTTCTCAACACCATCTTCAATGAGTCAATACAAAATTTTTATAATTATTAGACCAGATCATGTCACAGTACTTGAAGCATGGTCTAAGTGAGGTTAGCTTCCGCAGTTTTCAATTCTATTCCTCTAGAAATAAAGTCCAGTGTTTAGTTTGATTTTGCTTACCTGTAACACAACCAATCTTGACTTTCTCCTTCACCTCCTCAAAAAATTAAATAAGGCTGGTTAAGCAAAACTTCCCTGTGACAATCCATGCTTTTGCTTCATTGATGTTCTTCTATTCTCTCCAGTTCATTATTTTTCCGACCACGAATGTTAATCTAACTGTTCTGTGTTGCCCTGGCCATGTTTTACCCCCATCTTAATTCTTAAGAAAATTGCCCACAGGTTCTAGACATTGCTGACTGAACCAGATATTATTGTCCATCCCTACTTTCTGGAACTACTGCAGTCCATTTTTTTTTCGGGGTGTGGCGAAGTGGTGGAGGCAGACAGACAGACACAGAGAGAGATAGAGAGAGAGGATAGAGATTGGGGGGAACATGCAAAAGAGAAAGAGATAGCGAATGCCGTTAAGGGACTTCCAGGATTTTGATGCAGCAACAGTTCAAAGTCAGGATGACATTTAGCTTGAAGGGGAATTTGCAGCTGGTGCTGCACCTGCATCTGTGGTAGAGATAGTGGTTTTTGAAAGGCGTTGATAAGGGGGCCTTAGTAAGTTAGTGCAGCGCATTTGTAAATGGTATATACTGATACCACTGTGGCCCGGTCAAACATGTGAGCATTGAAAGTCATGAATGGATGCCCATCAAATGAGCTGCTTTTTTCCCAGATCATCAAGCAATGATTGTTACTGGACCCGTACTCATTCAAGCAACTGAAAAGTATTCCATCACACCCCTGACTTATGTCTTGCACAGGGTGGGCAAGCTTTGGGGAGTCAGGTGGTGAGGTACTCACCACAGAATTCCTAGCCTCTGATCTCTTTTTTCAGACACAGTACTTATATGGTTGGTCCCTTTCAGTTTCTCATTGTTGCTAAACCCCAGAGTGTACACATTACAGATTCATTCATTTTAAGACTACAGAATATTTGGGTCAGATTCTCTCTTGCTAGAGACAGTCATTGACTGGCACAATGATTTTTGCAACATAAACTACCTAAGTCTAGACACTGTCCAAGTCCTGCTCTATATGGACACAGAATGCTTCAGATTCTAAGGAGTCTGTCAAACTGTCCAGAACGTGACGCAATTATTAGGGAAGGTTTTCCATTGTGGGAAGGCCATTGATCAAGCAGATGAAGATAGTGGAGCATAGGATGTTACCCTGAGGACTTCCTGCAGTGATGTCCTGAAGTGAGTCAATTGACCTCTAACAATCACAACTATCCTCCTTGGTGCTAGCTATAACTCCAAATAGCTTTCTCACTGATTTCTACTGACTTCGGTTTGCGATTCATTCTGCTCAAGATTTGAATGATCTTGGATTGCCCCCTTTAAAATATTTCAGAGGGATGTTATTCAGAAACACAGGAGAAACACAAAATACAATAAAATTCAAAGAACTTTTCAAAATTGGGTAAAGTATCTTACATTCTAGATAAGGTTAATTTATTTCCGACTCATCAGTTCACAAAGAAAGAACGGCATCTTTCACAATGCTGTTAATATAGAAACTGGAAGGTCCCATGAACAGCCGTGAGATAATATAATTGTATTGTTTCTCTAGCGTGATGTCAGTTGGGAAAATAATATTGGTCAGGATGCCAGGATCCAACATTTTATAAATGTCAGCAATGACAGGTGACTTGGCGAAAACTGCACTGCTCACTGATCTAAATTGGCTTCTGGTACAGCTACGCGTCAATATTAAAATTCCTATCTTTATTTTCAAATGCTTTAATGGTCTTCCATAAACCCTCGAGACTTCGTTACTCCTTGAATTCTGGACTCTTGTACAATCCTGACTTTTTTTTTAAAATCTCACCATTGTCAACCATATCTTTAGCTGCCAAAGCTTTAATCTCTGGAATTACTTTCCTTTTTGCCCAAACATTTTGTTAACTTCTACATGGTTCAGTGTCAAATATTGTTCAATAACTGCCTGTGATGGGCTCTGGGAAACGTCACTGTGATAATTTAACAAGAAAAGTTGCCTCAATATGGTAACTTTAACAAGAAAATTAATGAGATCATTGCATTCCAGGCAAAGGTGAGCACTATACTGTCATCTGGTGGCAAAGGCTACAAATGCTTCTCTGAGTGTGTCTCTGGCTGCAACCTGTCAACTGAAAAGTATCAGTTTTACGTACAGCTTTTATGTACCAGAAGCCTTATCAGTGCAGTGAAACTTCCAAAAATAGGTTTTGAATATAAATGATTGCAAATAAATATAAATTGTAGAACAATCCAGTGAGTTTCTTCCATGATATGGAGTCACGCTACAGTTTCTATGCTTTGTAAATAGCACCTGAATCATAGTAAAACATACTACGCAGCTTCTGCCCCAGCCTCAGTAAACTGCTAAAACTCTCATCCAAGCTTTTGTTTCCTCTTGACTTGACACTTCGAATGCAGACCTTTCTGTCCGTCCCACTTTTTAAACCCTCCATAAACTTAGGTTCATCCAAAACCCTACTACACACGTTAACCAACAATCAGGCCAGTTCACCCGTCTGACCTACACTGGCTCCCAATTGAGCAATGTCTTGATTTTAAAACTCTCACTCTTGTATTCAGATGCCTTTCATTGTCTCACCATCTGTATTTCTGCAACTCACTCCAGTTCTACAATCCTGCAAGATATCTACAGCTCCCCTATTAAGGCCTCTTAATAATTCCCCACTGTGATCCCTAGTGTCAGTACATTCAGTTGAATTAACCTCCAGGATTTCCCTCCTGAGCTTCTCCATTTCTCTTCCACCTTTAATGCACTGTTTGAAACCTACCATTTGGTTCAATATAATCTTTAATGCCAAAACACATAATTCTGTTGATAATGCTCCTGAGAAGAACCATAGAACGTTTAGGTACATTGACACTGATATGTAAATTCAAGCTGTTGAGAGTTCAAGACAATATCACAAATCAAGGATACCCAGATGATGCCAGAAACTACATACAAAAAAAAAACAGAGATAACAAGCATGGGGCTGGATGAACACAGCAGGTCAAGCAGCATCATAGGAGCAGGAAAACTTGACGTTTCGGGCCTAAACCCTTCATCAGAAATGGGGGAGGGGAAGAGGGTTCTGAAATAAATAGGGAGAGAGGGGGAGGCGGATAGAGAATGGATAGAGGAGAGGATAGGTGGAGAGGAGGCAGACAAGTCGAAGAGGCGGGGATGGAACCAGTAAAGGTGAGTGTAGGTAGGGGGGTAGGGAGGAGATAGGTCATCTCTGATACAAAAAAAAAACAGCCTGGAAAGCTTTTCCCAAAATGTGCTCATACAGTCATATAGCATGGAAATAGACCCTTCAGTCCAACCAGTCTGCGCCAACTATGTTCCCAAACTAAACTAACACCACCTTCCTGCACTTGTACTATATCCCTCCATACCTTTCTTATTTATGAACTTATCTAAATGTCTTTTAAATGATGTAACTGCATTTACCACTCTCCCTGGCAGTTCATCCCACACATCAACCACTCCGAGTTAAAAAAGTTGCCCCTTGTATCCTTTTTAAATCTTTCCCACCTCACGTTAAAAATATGACCCTAGTTTTGAACTCCCCCACCCTAGGGAAAAAACCCTTGTCATTCACATTATCTATGCCCTTCATGATTCTATAAACCTCTACAAGCTCACCCCTCAACCTCTGACGCTCCAGTGGAAAATGTCCCAGGCCCTTCCAGTCTATTTTTATATCACAAGCCCTCAATTTCCACCACCACACCACGAGGATTTCAAGACCTTGATGCATTGGTACAATTCTCATAAATTCCCAATGTGAAAGACTTCACACTTCCTTGGAGAGATGAACTAAACTAGAGTTTGTCTTGCTTACAACAGAGAAGGTAAATAGGAGATTGAGATTCAAACCATTAAGGGTTTTAATGGAGCAAAAAGAAATTGTCTCATTGCAGAATATTAACAACAAGAGGATACATTATCAAGGTTAATTGCAAAATAAACAGAGATGCTAGAAGATGAAAAAAAATGCATTGTCATGTTATGGCAGTCTAGAATGAACTGCATGAAAAGGTAGTGTAGGCAGATTTTGTAGTAAAATGTCATGGAGAATTACATACTTGAAAAATGTGGGCCTATGGGAAGAGTATTTTACAGTGTGTTGGGACTGCTTGAATAACTTTTCAAAGGACAAGAATAATAGGCTGACAGGCTTCATCCTGTACTGTGCTGTATTCTGTGATTCTATGAACTTCACGCTCCTCTAAATTGTGGAATCTGAGACGGCAGATGCATTTTTTTTAAAGCTAATAAAAGTGCTAATAAAAGTTGATATTAACCAGGTCAGACAACTGAGTTGATGCATTTTATGCCTGCACAAAAATAATAATTGCAATAAGTGTAAGTGTAACAAGTAATTTGCATTTGACTATCAGAAGTGAAAAGAACAAACTTCAAGTGAGCCAGACAGAAACTTCCTCCACTTGCCACATTTAATATCTCTCATTGTAGAGGGAGATACAAGTCAAGAAACCTATCACAAAGATTAACAATAACTTTATTCTATGATTTTCAAAGTGTTATTTTAAAGTTAACAGTATTAAGAAGAATTATCATCAGCCATTTCTAAGCAGTTACTGTTGACTTTTCTTTGGTGTCTAAATTGTTGCAGATTTTATAGGATGGGCTAACACTCAATCTCAACAATAATCCTTAACTCCAAATAGCATATCACTGTCTCAAGGATAAATAGTTCTTGGGTAATAAATGCTAACCTTGCTAGCAATGCTCACATCCCATAAATGAATTTTAAAAAACCCTAGTAGTTCCCAACCATAACTACTCCGCTTTCATCAAACCTTCAAATACCTAGTCCATATACTGTTCGAATTCCAATTCTCATTTTTTTCTCTACTCATTTGTGGGATGTGGGCGTCGCTGGCTGGCCAACATTTCTTGCCCATCCTTAGAAGGTGGCGGTGGGTTGCCTTCTTGAACCACTGCAGTCCTCCTGTGGTAGGTTGACCCACAATGCTATTAGAGAGGGAATTCCAAGATTTTGACCGAGCAACAGGGAAGGAACGGCGATATATTTCCGAGTCAGAATAGTGAGTGACATGGAAGGGAGCTTGGAGGTGGTGGTGTTCCTATATGTCTGATGCCCTTGTCCTTCCAGATGGAAGTGGTCAAGATTTGGGAAGATGCTGTCTGAGGATCTTTGGTGAATTTCTGCAATGCATTTTGTAGAGAGTACACACTGCTGCTACTGAGCGTCGGTGGTGGAGGGAATGAATGCTTGTGGATGTAGTGACAATCAAGCAAGCTGCTTTGTCCTGGATGGTGTCAAGCTTCTTGAGTGTTGTTGGGGCTGCACTCATCCAGGCAAGTGGGGAGTATTCCAACATGCTCCTGACTTGTGCCTTGTAGATGGCGGACAGGCTTTCAGGAGTCAGGTGATGAGTTACTCACCACAGTATTCCTAGCTTCTGGCCTGCTCTTGTAGTCACTGTGTTAATGGGGTGAGTCCAGTTGAGTTTCTGGTCAATGGTAACCCCCAAGATGTATCAGTGGGGAATTCAGAGATGCTAACACCATTGAATGTCATGGGATAGTGGTTAGATTGTCTCTTATTAGTGATGGTCATAGCCTGGCATCTGTGTGGCGCAAATGTCACTTGCCACTTGTCAGCCCAAGCCTGGATATTGTTCAGATCTTGTTGCATGTGAACATGGACTGCTTCAGTATCTGAGGAGTCGCGAATAGTGCTGGACATTGTGCGATCATCGGCGAACATCCCAGCTTCTGATCTTATGATGGAGGGAAGATCATTGATGAAGCAACTGAAGATGTTTGGGCCTTGGACACAATCCGGAGGAACTCCTGCAGAGATGTCCTGGAGCTGAGATGATTGACCACCAACAACCACGACCATCTTTCTATGTGTCAAGTATGACTCCAATCACCCGAGAGTTTGCCCCGCACCCCCCCCCCGCCGAAATCCATTGATTCCAGTTTTGCTGGACTCATTGACGCCTCACTCAGTCGAATACAGCCTTGATGTCAAGGGCTGTCACTCTCACCTCACCTCTAGAATTCAGCTCTTTCATCCATGTTTGAACCAAGGCTGTACTGAGATCAGGTGGTGAGTGGCCCTGGTGGAACCCAAACTGGTCTTCACCGAGCAGGTTATTT
The DNA here is from genome assembly GCA_024137785.1 of Ginglymostoma cirratum. NCBI lineage: Eukaryota > Metazoa > Chordata > Chondrichthyes > Orectolobiformes > Ginglymostomatidae > Ginglymostoma > Ginglymostoma cirratum. The sequence continues at coordinate 68,755,658 of JAHRHZ010000133.1, forward strand.
CTGAGCAGGTGCTGCTTGACAGCACTGTTGATGAGACCTTCCATCATTTTACTGATGATCAAGAGTAGACTGATGGGGCAGTAATTGGCCAGGCTGGATTTGTCCTGCTTTTTGTGTACAGGACATACTTGGGCAATTTTCCACATTGTCGGGTAGATACCAATGTTGTAACTGTACTGGAACAGCTTGGCTAGGGGAGCGGCAAGTTCTGGAGCACAGGTCTTCAGTACTATTGCCGGAATGTTGTCAGGGCCTGTAGTCTTTTCAGTATCCAGTGTCTCTAACCATTTCCTGAAATCAAATGGAGTGAATGGAATTGGCTGAAGACTGGTATCTATAATGCTGGGTACCACTGCAGGAGGCCGAAATGGATCACCCACTCGGCACTTCTGGCTGAAGACTGCTGCGAATGCCTCAGCCTTAGCTTTTGCACAGATGTGATGGGCTCTTCCATCATTGAAGATGGGGATATTTGTGGAACCACCTGCGAGTTGTCTAATTGTCCTCTACCATTCATGACTGGATGTGGCAAGACAGCAGAGCTGAGATCTGATCCGTGGGTTGTGGGATCACTTAGCTCTGCCTATCACTTGCTGCTTTCGCTGTTTGGCGTGCAAGTAGTCCTGTTTGGTGGCTTCACCTCGTTGATACCTCATGTTCAGGTATGCCTGGTGCTGTTCCTGGCATGCTCTCCTGCATTCTCCATTGAACCAGGGTTGATCCCCTGGCTTGATGGCGACGGTTGAGTGGGGGATATGCCAGGCCATGAGGTTACAGATTGTGCTAGAGTACAATTCTGCTGCTGTTGATGGCCCACAGCGCCTCATGGATGCCAGTCTTGAGCTGCTAGATCTGTGCGAAGTCTGTCCCATTTAGCACGGTGATAGTGCCACACAACACGATGGAGGTTGCGCTCAATGTAAAGGCGGGACTTCGTCTCCACAAGGACTGTGCGATGGTCACTCTTACTGATACTGTCATGGACAGATGCAACTGCAGCTGCCAGATTAGTAAGGATGAGGTCAAGTATGCTTTTCCCTCTTGTTGCTTCCCTCACCACCTGCCACAGACCCAGTCTAGCAGCTATGTCCTTTAGGACCCGCCCAGCTTGATCAGTAGTATTGCTGCCGAGCCACTCTTGGTAGTGGACATTGAAATCCCCCCCAGAGTACACTTTATGTCCTTGCCATCCTCAGTGCTTCCTCTAAGTGATGTTCAACATGGAGGAGTACTGATTTATCAGCTGAGGGAGGATGGTATGTGGTAATCAGCAGGAGGTTCTCTTGCCCATGTTTAACTTGAAATCATGAGACTTCATGGGGTCCAGAATCAACGTTGAGGATCCTAGAGCAACACCCTCCCGACTGTATCCCACTGTGCCACCACCTCTGCTGGGTCTGTCCTGCCGGTGAGACAGGACATATCCAGGGATGGTGATGGTGGTGTCTGGGACATTGTTCGTAAGGTGTGATTCTGTGAGTATGGCTATATGAGGCTGTTGCGAGACAGCTCTCCCAATTTTGGCACTAATCCCCAGATGTTACTGAGGAGGACTTTGCAGGGTCCACGGGGCTGTTTCTGCCGTTGTCTTTTCTGGTGCCTACCTCGATGTCAGGTGATCCATCCTGTTTCATTTCTTTGAGTCTTTGTAACGATTGGTACAAGTGGCTTGCTAGGCCATTTCAGAAGGCAGCTGAGAGTCAAGCATATTGCTGTGGGCCTGGAGTCACACGTAGGCCAGACCAGGTGAGGGTGGCAGATTTCCTCCCCTGAAGGACATGAGTGAACCAGATGGTTTTTCTGACAATCCGCAATGATTTCACGGTGATCAGCAGATTCTTAATTCTAGACATGTTTTTAAAATTCAAATTCCACTATCTATCATAGTATCCCACCATATTGGTGGAATTCAAATCCGGGTCCCCAGAACATCAACTGGATTTCTGGATTAACAACCTAGTCATAATACCACTAGGCCATCGCCTACCCTACATCATGGCATCATTTCCAACTCATAATTTCAAAGTTTTCAGATGCCATAAAAAACCTGGACAGACATGCAGACGATGAAATTTAGCGCACAGTTTGAAACTATTCACTTTGGTAGGTAAAAACTAAATGGTACAATTCTAAAAGAGAGCCCTAAGGCACATTGATGCACGTCTTTATAGTGTCTTTATAGTGACAGGACAAGTTAAGAAAGGCCTGGACTACAACAGGAAGGAAGCTTTGCTCAACCTTTATAAATCCAGCTGAAATAGTGCGTTCAATTCTGGGCATCCCAATTTAAGTAGGATTTCAAAGCCTCAGACAAAGCATGGAGGAGATTTTTTAGACTGGTACCAGAGGACTATGAGACTTGGAGGTGGACAAAGGGGAGATGTTGGGATTGTTCTCTTTAGAGTAAAGAAAATTAAGAAGATATTTGTCAGATGTCAGATATTTGTCAGGGAGGGGATGCTGCGTAAGAGTACAACAGGGACACACAATACTTTAGTAAAAGGAACCAAAACAGAGGGAGTTCAGCCATGTTGAGTTGCAAGGGAGTAAGGCAAAATTGGATGGCCTCTAATGTTAGGAGTATTTTAGACTATCATAGTCACAGTGCAACATGTAACTCACTGTCAGACTCCCGAGAGCCTGCCCACCATCTACAAGGCACAAATCAGGAGCGTAATGGAATACTCCCCGCTTGCCTGGATGGGTGCAGTGCCAACAACACCAAGAAGCTTGCCACTATCCATGACCCACTTGGCTGGCACCGCATCCACAATCATCCACTCCCTCCACCACCGATGCTCAGGAGCAACAGTATGTATCATCTTCAAGATGCACTGCTGAAATTCATCAAAGGTCCTCGGACAGCACTTTGCAAACCCAGAACCATTTTTATCTAGAAGGACAAAGGCAGCAGATATATGGGAACACAACCACCTACAAGTCACCCTCCATGCCAATCACCATGTTGACTTGGAAATATATTGCCCTTCCTTCACTGTCACTGGGTTAAAGTCCTGGAACCCTCTCCCTAATGGTATTGTGGGTCAATCCACAGGAGGTAGACTACAGTGGTTCAAGGCGGCAGCTCACCACCACTTTCTGAGAGGCAAATAGAGATGGCCAATAAATCCTCGCCAGCTAGCAACGCCCACATCCCATGAATTAATTTTAAAAAAAGCTTCTTTAGTCTTTTTGCAGCTGCACTCATCTAGTAAAGTGTGGAGTATTCCATCACACTCCTTGTGCTTTGTACAGGTTGTGGGGAATCAGGTGAGCTGCTCGTCGCAGTATTCCTAGCCTCTGACCTGTTCCTGTAGCCACTATAAGTCCAGTTAAGCTTCTGGTCAATGATAACTCCCAAGATGTTGATAGTGGGGGATTCCATGATGGCAACACCATTAAATGCCAAGGGACGGTGGTTAGATTGTTGCTTATTGGTAATGGTCATGGCTTGGCATTAGTGAGCCGTAAATGTTACTTGCCACCATCAGCCCAAGGCTGAATATTTTCCAGATCCTGTTACAATTGAACATGGGCTACTTCAGCATCTGAGTTGTCGCAAAAGCTGTTGAACATTGTGCAATCGTCAGCGAACATCACTTCTGACCTTCTGATGGAAGGTTATTTATAAAGCAGTTGAGCATGGCTATTTTGAATACCTCTTTCAATCTCTTCTTCACCTTCTCTGTTGTAAGCAAAACAAACTCTAGGTTATCTCATCTCTCTAAGGAACTGAGAGATCTTTCACCTTGATACAAATCTCATAAATTCCCAATGCACTTTCAATAAGGTCTTGTAATCCTCGTGTGGGGTGGATGGATTTGGCTGATTGGCTTGAGCTGATGCAGAGTTTTAAAAAAGTTTAGTATAACGTGATTGCTCATATACTCCATGCTTTATTTGTCAAACTAAACTGATTGTTCAATGAGCACAATAACCCTGTTATAGGAAGGATCTTATTAAACTGGAAATGGTTCAGGAAAGATTTATCAGGAAGTTGCTGGGAATGGAGAGTTTGAGATATAAAAATAGATGGGAAAGACTGGAACTCACCATCCTGACTGAGGAATCTTTCGCCACTGTCACTGAGTCAACATTGTGGAATTCTGGGTCATTGTGGGTGTACCTACAGTAAATGGGCTGCAGCAACTCAGAAGGCAGTGTAACACTACCTTCTCAAGAGCAACTAGGGATGGACAATAAATGCTGGCCAGCCAGGGATATCCACATCCCATGAGCGAATTTTTAAAAATCCCTTTTAGTTGCTCTCATAAGCTGCTTGTTGGCTCTTTGCTGGACTTGCCCATTCATCGGGATCTGTGCTTTTTTTTGCATTTTTGAAAGCACCTGTCAGAACGAAAACAAATGCCATTCTGTAAGTACATCAAGGGGAAGAGGATAACAGTAGAAAGAGAGTGATCCATTAGAAAACAAGCAGCAACTGGGCATGGAGCCAGCGAACACTGGCAGGGTGTTAAACAAGTATTTTGCATCTCTTCACTTTGGAAGAGGATGCAGGTACAGAATTTAGCAACACGTGCTGAAGATTATTGAGCAGGTGGACATCAGGAATTAACAGTTATTGGAGGTTTTGGTGGTCAAATCCCCATGTCTAGATGAGTTGTATCCCAGGCTGCTGTGGGAGACTGGCGAGAAATTTACAAGGCTTCTGATCCAAAGGTTTAATAGCCATGGGGAAATGCCTGAGGACTCATGGACAACTAATGCATCCCAACTTTTTAAAGAAGGTGGGAAAGATAAACCACAGAATTACAGAGCAGTGAATCTCTCATCAGTAGTTGGGTAGCTATTGAAGATAATTCTAAAGGAGAGAATGAATTTTCACACAGAAAGGCAATGTTTTTTCAGGGACAGTGAACATAGATTTGTCAGAGGGATGTCATGCATAACAAATTTGACTGAATTTTCCATGATAACTGAATGTGTAGATTAGGATGTATTTTATATGGATTTCAGCAATGCCTTTGACAAGGGCCCACATAGGAAACTGATAAAGATGAAGACACATGGGATCAAGAGTAATTTGGCAAGTTGGATCCAAAATTGTCTTTATCGGGGGAGACAGAGAGTGGTAGTTGAAGACTTTTTGTGTGACTGAAAACTGTTGTTCTTTGGCAGATCACAGAGATCAGTATGAGACCCCTTTGTTTTTATCTATTTACACATAAATGACAAAATTGGGGGGATAGTGCTGAAAAGTAAAATCGCAGATGACAAGATGATTAGCTGGATGGTTGATAATCAGGAAGAATATTTTAGGCTACAGGAGGGTTTCGACTAATTGGTTAGATAGACAGATCAGTGACAAATGGAATTTAACCATTTAAGTGTGAGGTGACGCAATTTGGAAGTAACAAAACGAGGGAGCACTCAAAGAATGGTAGGACACTAGGAGGTTCAAAGGGATGTAGACTTGCTTGTCCACAGATACCTGAAGGAGGCAGGACATGTTATGAGGGTAGCTAAAAAGGCATACAGGATACTTTATCAATCGTGGCGTAAAACAAGGAAGTTATGTTGGAGCTGTCCAAAACTTTAATTTGATTACAGGTGGAGCATGAGTAGTAGCGTGCAGTTCTAGTCATTGCATGATAGGAAGGATGCAATTACACAGGAAGGGGCGCAGAGGAGATTCATTAGGATGCTGCCTGGAATACAGCAGTTTAGTTATGAATAGAGGCTAGATAAGTTTTGTTTGTTTTCTTCAGAGCAGAGAAGGCTGAGAGGGGACCTGATTGAGGTATATAAGATTATAAGGGGCATGGACAGAATGCGTAGAAAGCAACTGCTCCCCTTAGTTAAAGGGTCAAACACACAGCAGCATAGTTTTAGGCAAAAGGCAGGAGGTTTACAGGAGATTTGAGGAACATTTTTTCACCAGAGAGTGATCAGAATCTGAAATGCAAATTCTGGGAGGGTCACTGAGAGGGGGAGACCTTACAATCTACAATATAAATACTTGGATGAGCATTTGGAATGTCATAGCATTCAAGGCAATGGATCATGTGTTGAAAATGAGATCAATGCAGATTTAGAATTTATTTTGTTGATATAGACTTGATGAACGAAAGGGCATCTTCTGCACTGTATGATTCTATGACCATAGAGCTATTTTCTCATTTGAGAGAGATGTCTGATGTTGAGTTTAAGCTGAGGGTCACCTCACCTCTGGTGAGGGTGACAAGACAGGACCTCCATGGTGACCTCAGCACTATGGAAATTGACCCCGCTCTGAAGGCATCACTCTGCATCGCAAATCAGCCATCCAGCCAACTGAGATAACCAACACCCCAATAGTGACCATAATGCGTCAACTAGGTTATTTATCAGTCCTGTACTTCTTATAAGGTTTTTACATGCACAGTTAAAATGGGCCAACTCTCTAATTATCACCTTGGAGACATGATATCCTGATGTCTGACAATGCAAAGCAATGAAAAGAAGAGAAACATGCCTCTTCATTATTTGCCAGTTGAATTCCAGGACTATAAAAAAAAAATCCCAATCAGGCTTGCCTCAATTCAGCAGTCGTTTTGAAAGCAGACAAAGAGGCAACTTTGGTGAAATTAGCAGGAAGCACTATAATTGTGTAACGTTAAGGAGTCCAGTTTCAAGACTAGCTTTACATTGGGTTTTATCATAACAGATACTGATCTTTACCACTATTTCCTCAATCATAGTGAATTTACGGCCTAATATGAGTCTACTTAAATCCTCATTCTGCAATAAAATCAGGAATTACTGGAAAAACTCAGCAAGTTTAGCAGCATCTGTGGAGAGGAACAGAGTTAACGTTTCAGGTCCAGTGACCCTTCTTCCAAACGGAAAGTTTCTGAAGGGTCACAGGATCCAAAACGTTAACTCTGCTTTCTCTCCACAGATACGGCCAGACCTGCTGACTTTTTCCAGCAATTTTTCGGATTTTATTTCAGGTTTCCACCATCCACAGTTCTTTGGTTTTTTTGTTCAACACTTTTCAAAGCTACTAAGATTGTGGGGAAACATAATCTGTAAAAAGGATTAAGCTAAGTGCTTCCCAATTTAACAGTATTTGAATAAAATGCTGACTCTTAAAAGAACTGAATTTTCTATGAAAGTTGACGAGGTTACTAGAGACACGCCATGCAGCTTTATTGTTTGATCTTGTGTTTATTTGCACGCAGTAATTCAGTCTCAATGAATCAGCTTCACCGATCAGACGAATAGCCTTTTTCCTGCATTAAATTCTATAAATTTATTCCATGTAGGTCAACAATCTCAAAATTATCATCTAAGAACCAAAATTCAGATCTCAATGAATCAAATTACCTCAGTAGTAAAACGAAAACTAAAACCACACTTTCTTGCTTCAATTCAATCAACCAGCTTAGCTGTGTTTTTCCGCTACCGAATCTAGCTGGATGCAGCCTCAGCCCAATTAGCCCCAAGTGAATCTTTTTAATTACGCATCCAATTTATCAGTGAAGGTGTTCATGAGTTGCCCAAATAGACTTCTACCACACTTCCATTCTTCAACCCTACTCTAACTTTTCATCACATCCAAAAATTGAATGTTCCAGGATGCTTCTCACCGAGTTTCTTAATTTCTACTTTTCATGGGCTTCAACTCATTCAGAATTGAGCTTAAAGATAGCTAAAAAGAAACTAGAAGTTAAAGGTTTTTGTCTTAACAATCATTTGAACTTGGACACAAGATGCAGACTTGAAAAGAAAGACACCATTTAATACAGAACAAGAAGTCAGTACTGATTAATTAGGCCATCATTAGCATGGAAATACAGCAAGAACAGTTAACTGTCAATCTTAATTCTCGGAACAGACTTTCTGATTGGTCAGGGCATTGATACAGGGTTGCAACAGAGTTTGGCTCTCTTGCATCCTTTTTCAAAAAAGGAACCATTGTACTAATTCCTACATAAAACAGAGTCCAGAATATTTATGTACGCAGTTTCAAGCACACACAAATGAATCATCTACAAGCCTGTCTAAAGATCTAAAACTGGTTTCAGCATAGTCTGAATTATTTAATAAGTGACTTCCAATAACATCTAATGGTTACACTTCCTTCAGACAGACAAGTATGGGCTGGTTGAACACAAGCAACTGGCTGCCAACTGCAAATAGTCAAAGAAAAGTGTTCTTTGAAATGGTCCGTCTGTCATTAGTATCACTTTGGTACTCAAATTCCTATCACATTACTTATTTGTGTGGCAGGCAAAATGTCATTTTGGCTTGATGGCAGCATCTGTTAGTGGAGAAAACCACTCATTGAGTTATTGTATAGTAGCAATATTGAGACAGTTTTCTTGGCTTGTTCAAAATTTGGGACACCTTCCTCTTCTAGAATAATGAGGTAGACTGGCCAATACTCAGGGCCAAAAATGGTGGACTTGGGTCCTAACGGAACTTTTGCAATTTACTAGTATTGATCTAATCCGGGTATTGTTATCTCACAGGATAGATTTGATATGCACTATCCCACTATCAAGCTTACAAGGTCAGCAGATGGCTAAGATCCTATTTATAAAGTTGCTAATAAGATTTATCTTGTAGCATGGAACTGTAGAAATCCCAACTTGTATACTGACTGGTGAAGGTGGCTTTCAGTAGATGGTAATTAAGAACCAATTTCCACTCTTCACAACAAATACTTCGAAGAAGGGAAGCTTACTTGATTGTTCCATTTCAATGGTAAATTTGAGCACAGAGTTTATTAAGCTTTGTAAACAATTTATTTGATGCTGCTGTGGACTGAATTATTGTAAATTTTTTACACTGAAAAGATGTAAGATGTAGGATGTTGGATGTTGATGGTGAAAGAATCTATTCTCATGGTAATCAACAAAGATGTTAGCAAGAGCTAAACGTAGAGGGGATCTCATGTCAAACAAAGCATACAGTACACCGAAATCAGCTTCTACAACAGACAATACTATGCCAGGTACTTGGTTGTACACTTCAACAAGGGAGGTTTTAAACTAGATTGGCAGGGGGTTGGAATCCTCAACAGCAGGGAGGCAAGTGAGAGGCTTAATGGAGATAAAGTAATTAGAAATAGCCAGTTGAACAGACAGGTCAGGCTCGAATAGGACAGGGAGCAAGGAATACCTATTGGATTAAACTGTATTTATTTCAACGCAAGAGGGCTGACAGATAAGGTCGATTAACTCAGGGTGTGGATAGGTGTGTGGGACTGGGATATTATAGCCATTACAGAAACATGGCTAAGGGAGGGACAGGACCGGTAGCTTAATGTGCCGGGGTACAGGTGCTTTAGGTGGAACAGGGGTGGAGGAGTTACATTTTGGTTAAGGCGAGTATCACAGCAGTAATCAGAGTTGAAATAACTGAGGGATCATACAGTGAGGCTTTGTGGGTTGAGCTAAGTAACAAGAAGGTAATGGTGACGTTATTGGCGTTGTACTACAGGCCCCCAAACAGACAACAGGAATTAGAGGAACAAATATGCAGGGAGACTGAGGGAACTTGCAGGAGAATAGGGTTGTTACAGTGGGGGATTTTAATTTTCTCAACATAGACTGGGACTGTCATAGTGCTAAGGACTTAGATGGGGTGGAATTTGTTAAATGTATTCAGGAAAGTTTCCTCAAGCAGTATATAGAAGGTCCTACTCAGGAAAGGGCAAAACTCGACCTACTTTTGGGAAAAAAGGCAGGTAACTGAGGTGACAGTGAGGGAGCACTTTGGGACCAGTGGCCATAATTTTATCTATTTTATAATAGTTATGGAGAAGAACAAAACTGGTCCTTGGGTTCAAGTCCTAAACTGGAGCAAGATGAAGTCTGATGGAATTAGACAGGAGCTTGCATGGGTTGATCAGAGTAGTTTGTTTGCAGGCAAAGGGACCTGCGGCAAGTAGGAGGCCTTTAAAAGAATGATAGCTAGAGTTCAAGGTCTATATGTTCCGGTGAGGGTGAAGGGCAAGGTTGGTTGGTGTAGGGACCTTTGGATGACAAGAGATATTGAGGCTTTGACCAGAAAAAAGGAGCCATGGCTCAGGTACAGGCAGCTGGTTTCCAACAAAATCCCTGGAAGTAATATCGGAGGTACAGTAGTTTACTGAAGGAAATCAGGAGGTTGAAAAGGGGTCACGAGGATGGCGCTGGTTGAGACGATTGGGGTGAATCCAGAAAGATTTGGTAAGTATATTAAGGAAAAAGAATAACCAGAGGGAGAAGAGGACCCCCCAGGACCAAAGTGGGAATACACGTGTGAAACTGCAGGAGATGGGCAAGGTCCTCAATGACTATTTCTCCTCTGTATTTAACGTGGAGAAAGGCATAAAGACTTGGGAACTTGGGGAAGTGGTGATATCTTAGGGACAGTACATATCACAGCAGAGGAGACGTTAGAAGTATCAGAATGTATGAAGGTGGGTAAATCTCCTGGTCCTAACCAGATATATCTAAGAACCCTGCAAGAGGCTAGAGAAGAAATTGTGGGGGCCCTGGCTGATATATTTGCATTATCGTTAGCCATGAGTGAGGTCATGGAAGACTGGAGAGTGGCAAATGTTGCACTCTTATTCAAGAAGGGCTACAAAGAAAAACGTGGGAGCTACAGACTAATAAGCCTAACATCTGTGGTAGCTAAGTTACTTGAGAAGATACACCTGCATTTGGAAAGACAGGGTTTGATTAGGAATAGTCAGCATGATTTTGTGCATTGGAGATCATGCCTCACAAATTTGTTAGAGTTCTTTGATGAAGCGACCACGAAGGTTGATGAGGGCAGGGCAGGGGACGTAGTCTATATGGATTTCAGTAAGGCCTTTGATAAGGTTCCACATGGTAGGCTGCTCTGAAAGGTTAGATCGCATGGAATCTAGGGAGAGCTACCAAATTAGATACATAATTGGCTTGATGGTAGGAAGCACAGGCTAATAATGGAAGGATGCTTGTTGGACTGGAGGCCTGTGGCTAGTGGCGTGCCTTCAGGGTTCAGTGCTAGGCCCATTGCTGTTTGTTAACTACAATCAATGATTTGGATGAGAATGTAGAAGGCATGGTTAGTAAGTTTGTGAATGACAATAAAATAGGCGGTATAATGGACAGTGAGAAAGGTCATCAAAAATTGCAGCAGAATCTTGATCAGCTTGGGAAGTGGGCCGAAAAATGGCAATGGAGTCTGATATAGCTGAATGTGAGGTGTTCGTTTTGCAAAGTCAAATCAAAGTAGCAGTTTCATGATGAATGGCAGGGCCTTAAGAAGTGTAATGGAACAGAGGGACCTTGGAGTTCAGGTGCTCGGTTCTCTGAAAGTGGAGTCACAGGTCAACAGGGCAGTGAGGCTTTTGGAACACTGGCCTTCATCAGTCAGGGCACCAAGTATAGAAGTTGGGAAGTTATGTTGAAGTTGTACAGGATATTGATGAGGCTTCACTTGGAGTATTGTGTTCAGTTCTGGTCACCTTGCTATAGGAAGCATGTTATTAAACTGGAAAGAGCTCAGAAGAAATTTACAAGGATATTGCCAGGACACAAGGGACTGAATTATAGGGGGAGTTTGAACAAATTAGGGCTTTTTTGTTTGGAGCGTAGGAGACTGAGGTGGAGCAGTTATCTTACAGAAATGTTTAAGATCATGGGAGGCATGGATAAGGTGAGTGCACTCAGTCTTTTTCCAAGGGTTGGGAAATCGGGGATTAGAAGGCATCAGTTTAAAGTAAGAGGGAAAGAATAAATGCGAGCCTGAGAGGCAGCGTTTGTACACAGAGGGTGCTACGCACTTGGAATAAGCTGCCAGCAGAAGTGGCTGAAGCTGGTACATTAACAACATTTAAAAGACATTTAGAAGAATACACAGATAAGAAAGGTTTAGGAGGATATGGGCCAAGTGCAGGGAAAATGGGTTAGCGTGGATGGACATTTTGGTCGGCATGGACCAGTTTGGGCCTAAGTGCCTGTCTCCGTGTTGTAGGGCTCTATGACTGGAATAGTTAACTGGTCAGAGATATACTATATCACTGTCGTTCCATGCCGAAAACAAGCTGCTTATTGCTAAAATACTGTTCATAGTAAGTCAGAAGTAGCAAACACATAATGAAGTCATCAAGAAGTATTCTAGAACAAAGCACCCTGTGCCAGGCTTTTCAGACCAGCAGTAGAATATATTACAATGATAACATGGGGAAATGACAGTGAAAAAGATGGCTTGGAGTACATTACGAAGACGTTTTCCACTCTGTCTGTATTAATCACTGGTGACAGTTACATTATTTATAATGCTTGTGAAAAATATGGGGAGAGGACTTAAGATGTTTAATGGAATTAAGGAGCCCTGAAGCTCCACTTATTATTCAACAAGACTCAGGAAATCCACTTGACACAGTTTCATAGGTTGAGATTCTGAGATCTGAGAACTGTAAAGTTTATAAGGTGCTTCCTCTTTCCTCGAAAATTATTCAGGAAGATAACATGAATATATACATTCTGCAAGAGTGCACAGCCTAGCAAAGTAATTGTGAGCACTAGATTTTACTCCATTTTTCAACAGCCATTAATGGTTGTTTTTACCTAAATTATGTGCATCATTGAAAGGTAACCAGAGTTATGTAAACTGCAACAGCACCGCTTTCAAACTGAAACAAAAGATGTTTGGAGGGATGATAAAAGAGCTCGAGTGGTTTTAAGTGGGATCTTGAGGGAAGGAAGTGGAGGGGTTTTATGGAGAGCATTCTAAGAGCATGGACCTATTTCAGGCAAAGCACAGTCGCCCGTAGATAGCAAGAACTGCCGATGTTGGAGTCAGAGTCAATACAGTGTGGAGCTGGAGGAACACCTCAGGCATCAGAGGAGGAGTGAAGTCGATGTTTATGGTTTACAATATTCATCAGAGCTGAGGAGGGGGAAGGGAGCTCGGAAATAAATACAGGGAGGGGTTGGGGCTGGGAGAAGGTAGGTGGAATGACGATAGGTGAATGCAGGTAGGGGGTTGTGGAGATAGGTCTTGGGAAGGGTGGGGCAGACAGGTGAGAAAGAAGATGGACAGGTTGTGCCACGTCAAGGAGGAGGGGACGAGAGGGAAGGTTGGATGTGGGATGAGGCCGGGGTGGGGAGATTCTGAAACTGGTGAATTCTATGTTGAAGCCATTGAGCTGTAAGCTCCCGAGGCAGATTATGAGGTGTTGTTCCTCCAGTTTGATGAGGGATCATTGTGACACTGGAGGCGGCCCAGGATGAACATGCCACCCAGGGAGTGAGATGGGGAGTTAAAACGGTTGGTAACTGGAAGGTGCTGTTGAATATAGCACACACAGCGCAGATGTTCAATGAATCAGTCACTGAGTCTGCGATTGGTCTCACTGATGTAGAGGGGACCACATTGGGAGTAACAGAGACAGTAGACCAGGTTGGAGGACATACAGGTGAAGCCATGTCAGATTTGGAAAGATTATTTGGGGCCTTGGGTGGAGGTGAGAGGGGAGATGCAGGGGGAGGTGTACCACCTCCTGCAGTTGCCAGGTGTAATGGGGTTGCTGGGGAGTTTGGAGCGGACAAAGGAGTCGCAGAGTAAGCGGTCCCTATGGAAGGCAGATAGGGATTGGGAGGGAAATAGCCCTTTGTTGATGGAGTCAGATTGCAGAGGGTGAAACTGGCAAAGGATGATGTGCTGGATGCAGAGGTTGGTGGGGTGGTATGTAATTTTTTAGGACTGGTGGACTCTGTCCTTATTTTTGCTGGGAGGTGGGGGTTTGAGAGCTGAAGTGCGGGAAATGCAAGAGGTTGGTGGGAGTCAATGGAAGGCAATTGAGTCAGTGGAACAGAATTTGTTGGTGAGGGGCTGCAGGATGTTGCAGCGCAGTTATGGTCGTTACAAAAACAGAGATGAGTCAAATCAATGAGAAAGATAAACACTGGTTTTAAACCTGATGCCACGAGCCAATATAAGGTAGCAACTAACATTGGGTGAATGGAACTTGGTGATTATTTTAAACTTGATTTTGAACATTTTATTGTATTCATCAAGGTGAATTATCTGCCACAAGAAGCAGTTTAGGTCAAAACATTTAATGTTTCTAAGAAATTGGATATAGTCCTTGGGGTCAAGGAAGTCAAAGTGTATCAGCCAAAATCTGTAACACACTAAAAAGTTAGATGATCAGCCATGATCATACTGAATGTGAAAGTAGGCTTGTAAGGCCAAACGGCCTACTCTTACAGTTTTTCTACGTTAATTATGTGCATCGACTTGCCAATTTCAATCAGTGGGTGACATCAACTAAAAGAACAATTCTTCAGCAGGTAAGTACACAAGATTGTAAGTACACACATTGCACAATTTCACCCAAATATACACAGCTTTGCCCATACATTCAATATACTTTGTCAGTCTATTAACATAGGAATCACAGATACAAAACAAGCTAGCAATAAGCTTTCCTACTAAGAATTGCAACAGGCTTCGTGATTATTTTCTACAGATGAGAAAAATATCTTCAGCTTTAGTTGGAGAAATACTTCTTTAAAAATAGAAATAAAACCTGCAGCAGAGACTTGGTACTGTAAACTTTGGTGATTTACAGCTCAAACAATTCAAGGTTTAATAAATTATCTTCAGTGACAATGGATAACTGTCACCCACTGTTGCTGCACACCAGGTAATGTATTACATCTAAAAGATGCCACAAATAAGGGATTGTCAAAATTGTTCCTGACTAGCACCCAGAAATGAAAAGATCCATGTCTTTAAGGCACAAGTCTTTCTCAAGACACAAAACTTTGCTTTTCACTACGTTTGTTTTAGGTTATCATAGCATATTCACGCATCTTTCTGAATTCAGAAACTTTCTGACAACAATTTGGTGACTCTGGAAAAGTCTAATGCAAGATTAGAACAGGCTGTTGTTCAAAACAAGAATTCCCACTGTCAACAATGCCATCTTCAATTCCATCAGAAACTAGACTCTCTCCCAAAACAAGAAAAGGCCAACTATCTGATTCACTCTCACACAAAGCTTCCAAATTAACTGCTTTAAACAAAAAAAGCTGATGGATTTTTGACCTATCAGGTAAAACTGGTGGAAGGGAAACAAGGCGGGAATAGGGAAATCGGAAATCAATCTGTATTCTGGCTCCATTTGTGCATTTTCTGTCACTATGACTTTACAGGGCGTGGAATATTATACTGTGACTAATCCATGGGTATCTATACAATTTCCAGCAATACTTAATGTCCAGCAGGAAAATACAAATTTGTCCTTCTACCTAATCAGGTAGTTTTGCATGTAGGTGGTACATCAGACTGTTGCAACTTTTCTCATGAGAGATAAAAGGTACTGCAGATGCTGGAGAATCCGAGATAACAAGCATGGGGCTGGATGAACACAGCAGGTCAAGCAGCATCATAGACTTGTTTGAAGTGTTTCAGAGAGATCACAAGCCATCATTGCAATATAAACTAGGTTTTCTCCGCTCTACAACAACCCATTCACATTTCAAACAGAAAATAAATTACCTATCAGATCTGAACGGAAACATCAACTGCTTCTGTTTCCACAGATGCTGCTGGACCTGCACTTTGTTTTATTTTAGATTTCAAGAATCTGCAGTACTTCGCTTTTAAATTTACTTAAGATGCAGTCTGACTTCTAGTAAAGTAAATTCTGATTTGTTTTCTAGCTACTATCAGTTCTGAAAAATCACTGCTATTTGAAAGGTTAATCCTGTTTTCTCTCCACAGATGCTGCCAGATCTGCTGAGTTTCTCCAGCTATTTGTTTTGTTTCAGATCTCCAGCATCCACATTTGTTTTATTCGCAATTTTAGTTCCTGGCTCATCTCTGCATTTCTTAATACCTGATAGAGCATATATTTCAAGGCCTGTTAAATAGCAACATGTCTGAAATGGTTTCGTCGTTTCCTTTTCGTTCACCTCACCTGTAAAGCCACCGAGGAGAAATCTGGATGTTGCTGAGTGGGTTGGTTAGTCTGAGTTAGTTGGTTTTGGGTACTGCTGGTATCCCAGAAGGTCTGAGGCGGTGGAGGTTGCTGCAGATGAGGCGGCAATGGTGGTGGTGGTATGGATGGAGGTGGAAGGTTTTGATGGGCAGGATGCTGCAGCACCGACTGTAACTGCTGTTGGTGCATTTGTTGCAGCTGCTGCATCTGCTGAAGGTGTTGTTGTCTGAGCGTCTGGAAATTGGATGCCAAACCGGCACTGGGGACGGGCGGGGGTACGGTGGTTGGGCTCAGGGTAGAGCCAACGCCAACCACCATGCCTGGGGCCGGCACACGGGGCCCTGGAGGTAGTGGAGGCTGAGCGGCTCCGCCATAATACGGAAGGTGTGCCCCTCCCCCACCATACCGACCCCATGACGGATACATCGGGTCTGAAGTCTTCCTTCAAACAACTTCAACCGGCGAAAATATCTCGATGGCCGTAAAATATAATCGGTTTATTTAAAATCCTGACAGGCTGCCCTGTCGAATCGGAGCCGAAATAGCCACAACTAGCGGTCAATATTTCAGATTCTCCTTCATTCTTCGATGACCAGCGCCATTACACGAAGAACCAGAGAAAACACAGACGCCCTACGTCATCGCGTCACGCTGCCTCGCGCACACAGCGTACGTCAGCTCCTGTCGCCAAAGCTAGGTTGTTCCATTTCTGAGATAGCAAGGTGTGGGGCTGGATGAACACAGCAGGAAAGCTGACGTTTCGGGCCTAGACCCTTCAGAAAAAAATTTTAGGCACGAAACGTCAGCTTTCCTGCTCCTCTGATGCTGCTTGGCCTACTGTGTTCATCCAGCCCTACACCTTGTTATTCTCAGATTCTCCAGCATCTGCAATTCCTACTATCTCTTGTTCCATTTCTGGTCTACTTTATGACAGCATGATCAAAGTGATTTTCGAGAAGACTTTTTGAAAGGTTGGGAACGCCATTTTTGTCACAGGCACAACAAGCTGCGGCAAGGGGTGCACCCTCTTGTGGCGCAGTCGCACTGTCCCTGCCCCCTTAACATGAAGACACCGGTTCAAGTCCTACCAGCCGTGGAACATTTCCAGAGTTTTGTACAGGCTAATTAGGAAAAATAAGGAAGATCTTGACAGATCCTGAAGAAAAGCAGAAATTGCTGCAAAGCTTAGCAGGTCTAGCGGCATCTGTGGAGAGACAGTGTTAGAACTCGGATGTCTACAGGATGTCACCTGGCCTGGGGAGCTTCAGTTATGAAAAGAGATGGTACGCAGAATGGGTTCTGAAGAAGGGTCAAAAACAAAGTTGCTGGAAAAGCTCAGCAGGTCTGGCAGCATCTGCAAAGGTTGAGCTTTCCCAGCATTTTTGTTTTTGTTCCTGATTTACAGCATCCGCAGTTCTGTCAGTTTTTATCTGAAGAAGGGTCACTGGACACAACATTTTAACTGTCTCCAAAGATGCTGCGAGACCTGCTGAGCTTTTCCAGCAATTTCAGTTTTTGTTAGGGACAAGGTGGCAGAGTAGATTGGTGGTAAAGCAGAGGAGATTGAAAACAGACGATTGATGTGTACAAAATTGTGAGGTGTATAAATTTTAAAAAAGTCACCATTGTCTTACTGGACGGTAAATTACACCAAAGAGACAACTGATCGTGGCTTAACCTGAGGGTCACTATAGTTAAGGTGAGGGGAGAGGTTGTAAAGGAGACTCCTTTATGGTAACCTCAACCAGTGCAGGAATTGAACCTACACAGTTGGCATTACTCTGCACTGTAAACCAGCCATCCAGGCAATTGAGCTAAGTGACATAGATAGAGTAGATAAAAATAATCTTTTCTCCCTGAGGGATGAATGACCAGGGAGAATAGATTTAAACAGGCAAGTTTACAGGAGATGTGAGGAAAAACATTTTCACCTAGAGGATGGTGAGAATCTGTTACTCACTGCCTGTAAGGGTGGTAGAGGCAGAAACCCGCTTAACATTTAAGAAGTATTTAGATGTACACTTTCAATGCCAAAAGTGCTAGAAAATGGGATTAGAGTAGTTATATGGTTGTTTTGACTGACGTCATGGGCTGAAGGGACCTTTTCTCTGCTGAAGAGAGAGTCATAGCATCATAGAGTAATACAGCATGGAAACAAACCCTTCAACCCAAATTGGTCCATGCTGACTATGGTGTCCTCTCAGCCGGTTCCAATTTGGTCCATATCCTTCTAAACCCTTCCGATCCATGTAACTATCCAATTTTTTTTTAAACGTTGCTATTGTCCCTGCCTCAACTGCTTTCTCTGACAGCCTATTCCATATATGCAGCACTCTCTGTATGAAGAAGTTGCTTCTCAGGTCCTTCCTCTCTCAGCTTAAACCTATGCCCTCTAGTTTTCAATTCCCCATCCCTGGGAAAAAGACTACATGCATGCATTCTTTCTATGCCCTTCACAATTTTATACACCTCAATAAGATCACCCCTCATTCTCCTACGTTCCAAGGAATAAAGTCCTGCCCTGGCCAACCTCTCCCTATAACTCAGACTTACTGGTCCTGGCAACATCCTCGTAAATCACCTTTGCACACTTTAACTAGATCTTGCCTATAAGAGGGTGACCAAAACTACACACAATACTCCAAGTGCAGCCTCACCAACAACTTATACAACTGTAATATAACATCCCAACTCCTATACTCAATGCCTCAACCGATGAAGGCCAGAATGCTAAATGCCTTCTTCACCATCGTGTCTACCTGTGACACCGCTTTTAGCGAACTATGAACTTGTATTCCTAGATCCTTCTGTTCCACAACAGTCCTCAGGACCTTACCATTTATTGTACAAGTCCTACCTTGGTTTGACTTTCCAAAGTGCAACACCTCACACTTATCTGTATTGAATTGCATTTGCCAATCCTCAGCCCACTGATCAAGATCCCTTGGTAATTTTTGATAACCTTTCTTGCTAACAATGATACCTCCTAATTTTGTATCAATTGTAAACTTAGTAATCATGTCTTGTACATTCACATCCAGATCATTTATGTAAATAACAAATACCAAAGGTCCCAGCACCAATTCGTGGCACACCACTAGTCACAGGCCTCCAGTCGGAGAAACAAACTTCAACCATCACCCTCTGCTTCCTGCCATCGAGCCAATTTTGAATCCAACTAGCTAGCTCTCCATGGATCCCATGCAACCTAACCTTCATGACTAGCCTGCCATGTCAAAGGACTTTTAAAGTCCATATAGACAACATCCATTGCCCTACCCTCAACCATCCTCTTGGTTACCTCTTCAAAAAACTCTGACAAATCTTTTAGACATGACTTCCCATGCATAAATCCATGCTATCCCTAATCAGGCCTTGACTATCCAAATGTTCGTTGATCCTGACCCCCCAGTATCCTCTCCAATAACTTGCCTACCACTGATGTCAGGCTCACTGGCCTGTAGTTCCCTGGCTTGTCTTTGCTACCATTCTTAAACAATGGAACAACATTAGCCACCCTCCAGTCTTTCAGAACTTGACCAGTGGCAAGGGCCTCTGTAACTTCTTCCCTAGCCTCCCACAACGTCCGAAGATGGACTTGATCAGGTCCAGGGAATTTAATGTGCTTTTAGACTGCAAACACCTCCTCTCTGGTAATGTGTATGTGGGCAAAAACATCCCCACTTGTTTCTCTTATTTCCTTAGCATCTGTGACTCTCTCCTCAGTAAACACTGAGGAGAAATATTCATTAAAAATCTCTCATTTCCTGTGGCTCCACACATAGACAACCATGCTAATCTTTAAGGAGACCTATTCTCTCCCTAGCCACCCTTTTACTCTTAATATGGCTAGAGAACCTCTTGTGATTATCTTTAACCTTATCTGCCAGATCCATCTGATTCCCTCTTTGCTCGTCCGATTTCTCTGTTAAGTGTACTCTTACACTTTTTATAGTCATCTAGGGATTCACTTGAGCCCAATAGCTTAAACCTTATGTATGCCACCTTCTTTTTCCCGACTAGAACTTCAATATCCCTCGTCAGCCAGATCTCTAATAACTCTATGAATAATAGTCCTTCTGAAGAAAGCAAGGCTCAATATCTTCTTTGAAAAATGATCCTAAAACACATGACAAAATATCTCAACTATTCCCAAAACAACCACTTTACAGCTTAGAAAATACCCCTCAATTTCAAATCTTTAAGTTATACTCAACTGACTCTTTCCTGTTCTGTGAAATCTTCTCATTAGAATACTCTCAAAATTAAAAGTTTAGATTTTCCCAATTTTTAAAAATCTGCCCATTTCTAACCAAACACACTTCGATTTGGAAGTTGCACAAACTAAATTTCAACTGAGGTAATTTATTTCCTTACCCGTTTTATATCCCTTGAGATGAGAAATTATATTGTGTTTCTGATAATCAGGTCTCCTCCGAAACTGTTCAAAATGTTCCCATCTCTAGGTTTCCGAAGTTAAAATCAATCCTTAATTATTGTAAGCCAAAACCAAACTAATGGCTATCAATGTTTACACTTGCAGTTACAAACCTTGCCCAGTAAATCTTACAAACAAACTTCCATTAACAAGTATCCTTGCTCCTTTACACATACTGTATTTAATCAATGTTTGAGAAACACTGATTGACCTAATTTCAGTAAATCTGGAGAAAATGCCCATATGCCACTACTTTGAAATCCAAACTCTAAAAATGATACATATATGAATCAGACATCTTTCATCATAAGACCTCAGCCACAAATATCTAAACAAAAGCAAAATACTGGAATGCTGAAATAAAAACACAGCTATTGATAATAATCTGCAGGTGAAACAACATCTATAGAGAGAAACAGTTAACTTTCAGGTCAATGAAAAATCTGATGGAGAGCCATCATTGACACGAATATTAACTTGGTTTCTCATAAAAGATGCTGCTGAATATAGCTAAAAAAAAAAGTGAGAATTACTGTACAATAATAAATACATAATTAACTTCTTTATCAAGAGAGCAGTTGGAATGTGAAATTTGGAAATGCAGGAAGTAGTTGAAGAAAATAGCAAAAATGCATTCAAGGGAAGTTATATAAGCACACGAAAGAAAGAAATACAAGGATATGTTGATCCAAAAAAACAAATTACCAGGATGCTAGACACACAAACAGGAAATGCTGGAAATGCTCAGCTACAGAGAAACAGATTAAGGACTTCTCATCAGAACAGCTTTCTTTCATTATCTACAGATATTGCATGACCTGATGATGAGGTTAGATGAAGAGATATGAAATCACAAAAACGTATATGACCTATTGAGGCTACAATTTTTGTGCTACAAATACTCTGCAATGCTTGTAATCTGACTGATTGCATGGAATTAGTGACAGCCTTGTAAGCTACATATATCTTTGCTTGCTTATCACTTTAAACTCTTGTGGGCTACAGTATCATCAATCCTTAGGCAATTTTCGCCTCTATTGAGGTGAAGTATACCTCAAGAATAATTTGTTTGGAGGCTGCTATTGACAGTGTATTGAATCACTTGCAACAGGCCAGGAAAGAGGCACAGATTTTGATGAATTTCTCCTGTTTAATGGCTCAAAGACCAATTCTTCCTCTGACCGGATGAGACCTAAATCCACCTCATGGAAGATTCCTATTACTGCTACCTAAGTCATATATGCCAACAAGCCACAGTCAGAACAAATCTCTTACATTTTCTATGCTGGGATCCAGGGTTCACAGCTGGAAGACCTAGGAACTTAATATGTCATGTCTTGCTCACTCTGGAACTTTACACCACTAGACTTTATTATATATCATAAAAATGAATATTACAATGAGTGGGCATTCATGTTAGGAAAGAACAAATAATCAGAGTTCCTGGGAACAGGAGTAGGCTATTGAGCCTGTTCTGCTATTCAAAATAACCATGGCTGATCATCCGACTCAGTTTCCTGTGATAACACAGTGTAGAGCTGCAGGAGCACAGCAGGCCAGGCAGCATCAGAGGAGCAGGAAAGTTGTTGTTTTGGGTCAGGACCCTTCTTCAGAAATTCCATTTATTCCAGGTAATTCCAGGTAACAAAGTCATGAATTAGGGTTTCAGCAGCATATGAACTAAGACACAAGTGAAGTAAAGGATGAGCTAACAGGCAGTTTTAGTAATGGCATGAATAGGAGATTGGAAGCTGATTTTGAAGTCAAAAGTGTCACCGACTACCCAGTATCAGGCAAAATGTTGATATACACTTTGATCTAACGAAGTTGATCTATCACAGGTTTTCTGAAAGGATACTTTTTAGATGTGAAACTTAAGTCTCTATTAAATTGCTTTTGACAGAAGCATTGAACAGTACTTTTCTCCAAACATTTTTGTGGACACTGATTTAGTTTAAAAGCAATTGGTAACTTTGAGGTGATTTGCCATTCTGTATTTTTCCGGTTCCCAGCTATCTCTTCAAATGAGCATTTTTTTTGCAATTGTAATATTGAACAATATCGTCAACTTTATAGTGCAGTCTACCAACAAAATTAAAATTAACAAAAGAGACCCCTTGGGTCAACCGGAATTATTTAAGAAGTCATGTCAATGTGCGTTTTTTAAGCCTGAACATAATGGAAGAGAAGACGGAGTAAAGCAAGAAATTCCAACGTTTTGAAGTCCTGCAAATTTGAATTGTACATCCTGCAGAATGCTTTTCTTCCCTTTTCACGTTTATGTCTCAAGATCATGGATTGTAAAGGATATTTGTGCATGGAGCCTAAAGAGATAGGAGAGGTCCTTAATGAATACTTTTCTTCGGTATTCACAACTGAGAGGGATCTAGTTGTCGAAGAGGACAGTGTGAAACAGGCTGGTAAGCTAGAGGAGATCAATGTTAGTAAGGAAGATGTACTAGGAATTTTGAGGAAATTGAAGATCGATAAGTCCCCTGGGCCTGATGGGATTTATCCAAGGATTCTGTGGGAAGCGAGGGAAGAGATCGCAGGGCCTTTGACGATGATCTCCTCGTCCTCACTGTCAATGGGTATAGTGCTGGAAGACTGGAGAGAGGCAAATGTCATTCCCTTGTTCAAAAAAGGGAATCGGGATAACCCTGGAAATTACAGGCCAGTTAGTCTTATGTCAGTGGTGGGCAAATTATTGGAAAGGGCTCTGACAGATAGGATTTATGATCACTTGGAAAGGCACAGTTTGATTCGTGACAGTCAGCATGGATTTGTGAGGGGTAGAACATGCCTCACAAACCTTATTGAATTCTTTGAAGAGGTGACCAAACACATCGATGAAGGTAGAGCAGTGGATGTGGTATACGTGGATTTAAGTAAGGCGTTTGATAAGGTTCCCCATGGTAGGCTCATGCAGAAGGTAGGGAGGCATGGGATAGGGGGAAATGTGGCAGATTGGATTCAGACCCTTAGAAGACAAAAGGTGGTAGTGGATGGAAAATATTCAACATAGTGCTCAGTTACAAGTGGTGTACCACAAGGATCTGTTCTGGGTTCTCTTCGATTTGTGATTTTTGTAAATGATTTGGATGAAGGTGTGGAAGGGTGGATTAGCAAGTTCGCGGACGATACGAAGGTGGGTCACGTTGTGGATAGTGCAGAGGGCTGTTCTGGGTTACAAAGGGACATTGATAGGATGCAGAGCTGGGCTGAGAAGTGGCAGATGGAGTTTAACCCTGAAAGGTGTGAGGTGATTCATTTTGGAAGGACAAACTTGAAAGCAGAATACAGGGTTAACAGAAAGATTCTTGGCAGTGTAGAGGAACAGAGGGATCTTGAGGTTCATGTCCACAGTTCCCTGAGAGCTGCCACCCAGGTGGCTAGAGTTGTTAAGAAGGCGTATGGTGTGTGTTAGCTTTCATTAATAGAGGGATTGAGTTCAAGAGCTGTGAAGTTATGCTCCAGCTATACAAAAGCCTGGTTCAGCCACTTCCAGTTCTGGTCGCCTCATTACAGGAAAGATGTGGAATCATTGGAAAAGATGCAGAGGAGATTTACCAGGATGTTGCCTGGAATGGAGGGAAGGTCTTACGAGGAAAGTTTGAGAGAGCTAGGGCTTTTCTCTTCAGAACGACTAAGGATGAGAGATGACTTGATAGAGGTGTACAAAATGATCAGAGGTATAGATAGAGTGGACAGCCAGAGACTTTATCCTAGGGTGGAGGTAGCTATTATGAGGGGGAATAGTTTTAAAGTGAGTGGAGGTAGATATAGGGGAATCGTCAGAGGTAGGTTCTTTACTCAGAGTGTGGTCGGGGCATGGAATGAATTGCCGGAGAGGGTAGTGGAGTTGGCCTCATTAGGGGCATTTAAGTGGCTACTAGATAGGCATATGGATGATAGTATAAGGTAGGGGTGGAGGTTAGATAGACCTTAGGATGAGGGTAAAAGTTCGGCACAACATCTTGGGCCTAAGGGCCTGTACTGTGCTATACTGTTCTGTGTTCATGAAACACAACACAATTAAATGGTTCTTAGAACATCTCCTCAAATGTTACCATTCTTCCAGGCTCATGGAGGTCAGAGACTGCAGAACTGCTGATTTTGACTGGATTAAAATGACCAGTTCACTAACTTTAACTTTGTTGTACATTACCAGTTAGCTTTCTGTAATACAGCACCGTTGATTAGAACTGTACAACACAAGAATAGGCCCTTCTCGGGAAAGGCAGATACATAAATCCATAGATTTAAGTTGAATCTTCTAGATTAAAATTACTTATCGCAACAAACAGTCTTTTATATAAGAATACAAAATTCCCTCTAACGTTTGTAAAAACAATTTGTTATTTCTCTTTGCAATTAACCCGATTTTACTTGCGCATTAATTCTGCAGGTGAGCAAACTCAATCTTCAAGGATTGTCTTTTCCAAAAAAAAACAAAAAAAAAAAATTTTTAAACGCTTTCAAGTGAAAACAAACCAGAATTTCTCGGTACAGATACTTGCTAATAGGTATGGACCCACAGTAAATCTTTGAGCATTCTTGCTCACAGTCACTGTAAACCTGAATGTACGAAAAGCAAAAAAACAAACTTTATTATGGTGTAGGATTAATTATTCAAGGTTTGAACCACATTTTAAGGATGCAAGGTAAATACACATAGCTGTCATTTTAATTTGTAAACGATATATATATGTATATGTGACTTGGGAGTATTTCTATCACCCAGCAGTTAGGCAGAAAATTACCTAAAAGGCACAGCATAAAACTATAAAGAGCTGAAGGGACTTCCTGTTCTAGTTTTGATTGCCCAGGAGGGTCAGAGTGGAAATTCCCTGCCAACTCAATCATAATTGTGTGGGACAGGAGGGATAATCCAGAAAGTTCTGTCCATCACTATGGATAGGTTTGTACAATGGTAAGACTATTTCCTGGTCTTGAATTGGATGTTTAAGTGTATCAACTATAGGTCCAAAACAAACCAAAGAACAGATACAGTGATAATAATTGTTTAAATATAGTATTGAAAAGTAAATCTGTACAACATCATACATTGCAAAAAATGGTAAAATTGCCACCTCTCAGGCACACAAAGTGATATTTATTCAATTCTTCACTTGTATTGAGCTGGCTTATCATAGTCAATATTGTATATGGGTGATACCTGACATGGGTTTCCTAGATTCAGGATATCTCATTTGAGTTCCCACTTCCAACTGGTAAACAATACTCCAGTTGGAAGTATTCACATGACATTAACAAAGAAGATAAAATGAGGCCGAGATGTCACTTTCTACAACTTGACCTCATTGCCAAGATCCAAAGACGATGCATTGGAATTTCTGAATCGTTGGCACTGTAACGTCACCAGACGGAAACATAACCAGGGAGTGGAAGACATTCAAGGAAAATAAGTTGGAAGCCAACCCCACTTACAGTTTAAAACTTTTTATCTCAAAATAACAACTCAGTTTACTATCAAACAAAAATCCTTTCTACATTTTTGTGGAACCTGTACATGCCCCAAGTTTTTATTCAGAAGCTATGGAGGTCACTGACAAACAGCAAACACCAATCCTTTGGTGTAAGCAGAATTTTGCTGCCTTATCAAAATCTGGGGGCACCATAGTCATCCGGCATCCGTTCAATGTTGTACCTGAAAACAAAATTGGACAGTGTTAGATGTCAAACTGCTTACCAACACAATCTGTTCAGCATACATATATGAAAGGAGTAACTCTCATGACCTCAGGATGTTTTTAAGTGCTTCACAGACAATTAACTTTGAAGCTCAGTCACTTATGTAACGTTGAGCACTGTGACAACCAAGTTGTGCACACAATGAATCTTCACAACCAGCATTGAGACAAATGGTCAGCTTACAGCAGTTAGTTGAGGAATTGAAGTTAGCAATGCCCCGATCAAATATTGTTGCTCTTCATGTGGTGCCATGGGATCCTTCTCTTTCAGAGAAACAGATTAGACCTGCTTTAATAATTCATCCAAAAGACAGCAACCCCTCAGTATGGAAATGTTATTGAATGACTGCTATATTGCCAGAGGACCCAGAACGGGATGGCAAGCTAGGCTGTCCAATTTATACAAACATTAAAATTAATCACGATTACTGCAGTATCTTTCCTACAAGCCCTGTTAATTCTTGGTTTATACTCAGTCCTACACAGCAGCTAGAGTATAGACTCTACCAATATCCATTTCCCTTGGTGTTGAATATTTCGAATCAAACTGATTCTACACCTTGATCTTGAGCCAAGAGTATTTCTCATTTCAGTACTGATCTCATCTTTTATTAATACAGTTAAACTATTCCATTCTCCTTTCTTGTATCTTTCTGGAATGTCAAGCACCCTGGAATAGTTAATTCCCAGTACAGGTCACCTTGTGACCTCATTGATTGTCATTATGTTTATTTTTATTTGTGTCATTAACTCTTCTATCTTGCTACAAATCCTACATGCATTAAGATAAGTAACCTTCAGTTTTGAATTAACTATTTTCCCAATTCTGAACATATTTTTTCCTTTCTTCTTTCAGGAGATTCGGGTGTCACTGGGAAGGGCAGCATTTGTTGTCCCGCCCTATTTACCTTTGAACCGAGTGGCCTTATAGACCATTTCAGAGGGCACTTATATGTGAATCACGAGACTGTGGATTTCTAATTAAGACCAGTTAAAGACAGATTTTCTTCCCAGTTGGGTTTTTGTGACATGAGATGGCACATTCATGGTTGCCATTATAAATGGCTAGCTTTTAACTCCAGAACTTGGAATGGTTGAGGAAAGATCCAATTGCCAAGGTCCAAATTGGTACCCATGTATAAGTAAGATAAAGAGACTATCTACAGCTCGAGGCTAAATATCAGAATCAGGGTTCTCTGGACTACTACCCAAATCAGAAGCAAGTAGGCATATGGTAAATATGATCAAATAATTGAATACCTGGCTCAAAGATCTGCTGGGAAAAATGCGTTTCAATTAACCGGGCATTGCCAATAATACTAGGAAAGAACAAGCTGTTTCGTCAGGGATGGGCTTCATTTGAACTGCAATTGAGCCACTGTAGATTGGAGTTTGAATGAATATTGGAGTGTGGCAGGATTTGGAGAGGGGGAAGCATAAGGCAGTAGGTATGAGATGATTAAACAATGAGAATGTGATGGGAAGGAACAGTGCACAAACATAAGCCCGTGTCAGCAAGTAAGTTCATTTAGAGGATATGATGGTGTAATGTAGTGTCCCATCATGGGCAGCTGTTTCACATTGATACCATGTAATAGCAACAAAAGTGGTCTTTGCCACAATAGGATGTGGCCATCAAGTCAAAAAGACCTTTTGCCTATCACAGAAATGAATAATATGGTCTATGAATTTCAGCGCCAGTGTGATGCCAGTTATGTAGGTTGTGCATCAAAAAGCCTGGCAGATCCTTACAGCATATCCCTTTGGCTGTTTGCAACAAGTAAGTTACTGACCATACCCAACCAGCTGGCACTTGCAAAACCTGCAATGGAGTCAAACATTAGACATGATTCTGCAATTGGACAACATTTGGTAGATAACCTTGTGTGAGAAGAACTAAACTAAGAACCAATTTAGGTTTGTTTGTTAGACTTGCAGTATGCTACACTTGAGTGTACCAGAAGCTACATACGTTAATACACAGTGCCCTGTTCTTCGCTGACAGAAAAAACACATGGACTCAGTGTGCCTGTTCCACTAGAACAGGTGACAGCCATTTGCAGGTTCATTTCTCAGGGCAATTCCCTGACCAAAGTCAACCGGCAGAGTTTCAAATTTAAACAAACTCTGACAATTAATGGTCAACCATCATTATCTTCTGCATTTTCCAGGGCAACATTCTATCAGGCAGAGTCTGCTTGTCTACCAAACAGTACCTCCTCTCATACAGTATACTTTTTGGCTTTTCCATTTATTGGTTCTTGCAAATTGTCCCACAAGAACACACAGCAACTAAGAGGAACTTTTGTTTGAATTCATTCACGGGATGAAGATATCACTAGCTTCACCAGCATTTATTAGCCATCAGGAATTGCCTAGACAGCTGTTGAGAGTCAACCACATTACTGTGGGTCTGGACTCACACGTAAGCCAGTTTCCTTCTCTAAAGGACATAGTGAACCACATGCGCTTTCTCCGACAATCAACAATGGCTTTGTGATCATCAATTGACTCCTAATTCCAGGATTTTTACTGAATTCAAATTCCACCATCTGCCATGGTGGGATTCAGAGCCAGCTCCTCAGAACATTACCTAAGTTCTGGATTAACAGACAAACAATAATACCACAGGCTGTTGCCTTTGCGTAGTGGGTCATTTGGACCTTGAAGCCTGCTCTGCCCTTGAACATAATTTTTGCTGATTCACTATTTCAACAACATATTCTTGCTTTATTTCCATACCTTGGACGACCTCAAAATTTTAAAAAAATCTCTTTCTTTAATATATTTACTTGGCCTTCACAACTTCTGTAATGAATTACACAGGTTCACTACTCTTTGAATGAAGAAATATTTTCTTATCTCAGTTTTAAGAAGCCTACCCCATATCCTAAGGTCACGATCCCTGGCTCCAGACTCCTGCAAACAGGCAAAAGGTCCTCCCTATATTTAGTCTGTCCAGCCTGGTTAAAATTTATATGTTTCAACTGGATCCACACTCATCCTTTTAAGTTGTGGCAAATGGAGTTTGCACATTCTCCCCGTGTCTGCGTGGGTTTCCTCCGGGTACTCTGGTTTCCTCCCACACTTCCTCATTGTATTCCATCCACCACTTCTTTACTCAGTCTCCTAGCCTGTCCAAGTTGTTTGGCAAACTCCCTGCTTCTTCAACAGTACCTGTTCTTCCACATATCTTTATGATATCTGCAAAATTAGCAATAATACTCTCTGTTCCTTCATCCAGATCATCGATGTATGATGTGATTAGTTGTGATCTCAACACTGACCCTGGCGGAACTCCAGTAGACACCAACTGCAAAATGTGTCCTTTATTCCCACTTTCTGCCTTCTGTCAGTCAGCCAATCGTCTATCCATGCCAGTACCTTGTTCCTATCTAGGTATCTAATCTTATTTATCTTATATATCGGGTAGGCTACTTAGGATGGAGAAGAAAAAATATTTCTTCATTCAAAAGGTAGTGGAATCTGTGGAATTCTCCATAGGATTGCTGGCAACTTGTCAAAGGCCTTCTTGAAATCCAAAAAGATCACATTCATTGGCTCTGCTTTGTCTAACTTCAGAAGATTCAGAAGATAATTGGTAGATTTTGAATTCATCAGATACCAGAAGGATATGAATTTTATAAGAAGGAAAGTGTAAATATTGAGTCTAATTTTATGGACGGTGGGCAGCATAAATAGCTTTTACTATATTTTATGTTCTTACTTATGATTAGAGATGTACATAATAGGGACTCCTGGAATTTTTCGGATCCTCCTCTTGAGATCTCTGTCCACTGTCGCCACAATGTAACATTTGTGCTGCAAATGAGAGCAAAGGGAAATTTGAAAGATGCCTTTTGAAAGAAAAATTGTATCTAATTCTAGCCACTGCACTTCAGCATAGATGCGAGGTTGCTGGAGGAGACACAGATGAGATTTGCTAGAGTGCACCCAGGGATGAAGAATTACAATTTTCTGGATAGACTGGAGAAACTGGTCTGTTCTCTTTAAAGTAGAGAAGGCCAAGAGCAAATTTTATCAAGTTGTTTAAAACAGTGAAACGTTTAGATAGCAGTCAATAAACAGAAATTGTTTTTAATAGCTGAAGCTTTGATAACCACAGGCACAAATTTAACATAATTGT
This sequence comes from Ginglymostoma cirratum, assembly GCA_024137785.1. Taxonomy (NCBI): domain Eukaryota; kingdom Metazoa; phylum Chordata; class Chondrichthyes; order Orectolobiformes; family Ginglymostomatidae; genus Ginglymostoma; species Ginglymostoma cirratum. Next base: position 68,785,897 of record JAHRHZ010000133.1, read on the forward strand.
TAGAAGATCCAGAGGTGATAAGGAACGGGCTTTTTTATGTCGTTGTTGTCATGATTTGGAATGCAGAGCCTGATAAGTAAGCATATATAAATTCAATAGTTTTAAACTGGGGATCAGAATATTATTTGAAGGAACAAAAAATTGCAGAAACATGGGGAAAAATCAAAGGAGTTGAACAAAGTGAATTGCTCTTTGAAACAGTCAGTTCAGACTCGATGGAGCGAAGTAATTTTTTTAGCAATGAACTAACTAGTCTGTGATCTTCTTCAACATTTAAACTCAAGTTTGTGTACAGTGACAGCGCTCAAGATGAAATGCAAATAGTCTAGACTACTGTTACAACCTTGCAAGTAAATTTAAGGCCAGAATAGACATATGTACATGGAGTGTCTCACATTCAAACCCTAATCTTGGAAGTATTAAGTTATCACAACTGGAATAGTAGTTCGGGGTGCTACCATTGCCCTACTCCCATGTTACACCCATTATGTAATAAATATTGCTGGAACATGCAAATGTACAGACGGTGGGCAAGGTTCTACCCCTCATGGCTACATATGAAGAGTGGCCATTTGTACAAATTGCAAGGCACTAGTGGTACTCATGGTGGTAGCCCAATGTCATAAAAGTACAGATATTACTGGGGGAAAACAACGAAAATATGATTGTTTTAAAAATATTTTGTTAAATAATGAGCAAACTTTTACTCACCTGTGTGACTCGCTGCACTAGACAATCATCAGCATATGTTCCTTTATGTGTACAGGGTAATCGCTCGAACCGTGGATCCTTTGCTATTCTAGAAAAGTAAACAAAAATGTTACAAATTCAGGAATAAATCATCCTTTTCCAATGACTGGCACTGAACACATTTCCAATTTCTTCTCTGTAGATATTTTTGGCCTCCATGTGATAGACTTATTCTTGTTGGTAAACTTTTGATTTTTATCCTAGCATGTATGTTTTCACTTGCCCAGACTGCTTCAGAAACACTCAAGAGTTCTTCTGCGGTACTAAGAACAGGAGATCTCATGCTTAAAATATGCACAAAATAGCTACTGTTTGTATTTTCAGTGCCTCAGGAACTCTGTATGTAACCTAGTGGTTATGTTACTGGACTAGTGAGCTGTACCTTCTGGGGGGATACTTGCCAAAGAATACAGCTCGTGGTAAGAACCTCTGTGTTTGAGTCTTTTAATGTGGGAAGTTATTGTGCTAAACCTACCATGTGAGGCTCTGACTGACCAGGGGACTTTCCCATTCTTACCGCCTGTCACAGGCATACTGGAAGGATTTACAGATTGAAAAGTAATCTTTCTGGCCACTTCGTTCAGTCTGTTTGAGGGCACAATATCTTCCATGACGATCAAGTCCTAATGTGGGCATTAAATCCAGAGCTATTGGCTCAGGAACAGAGAGATGCTACCCACTGCACATTAATAACTCCTACCAGCAAGCTAGAGGCCTGGTCAAATGACACAGAGGCGTGTGTTCAAATGCCACTGTTGTAGATGCAGAATTGAAGTTCAGTCAATTAAATAAACCTGGAATGAAAAACGAGTATCATTAATAGAGAAAGGCAACCTCCCCATGGTACATCATCACTCCAAGTTTCTGTGCATCCTAACTTGGAAATATATCACTGCTTCTTCACCATTCTTCAGTCAAGATTCCAGAAACCCTCCTGAACATTATACTTTCACCACAGGGACAGCAGCTGTTCAAGAAGTGGCTCACAACGACCATCTCAAGGACAAATGGGGATGAGTAAGCAATGCTGGCCTTGACATCACCATTCACAATAAATGAATGAATAAAAACCACAATTATTCCTGACTGAGTATTCGAATTGCAGTGAAACATCGAGGATTCTGTTTGAGAAGTTATTTTACCTTAGTGCGACTCTGTACTTCTGTCCCAGCTTCTCAATTTCTGCCATCACACAGTCCGTAATACATGGTACACCTAGAGAAAATTCAGAGGTCACATCTTTTATCCTATGCTTTATTTTGTTGTGGAAATTCTGTCTGTCCCTCTCTCTTTAATCTTAAAGCATCCTTGCCAGCTATGCCCATCTTACAAGGAGCACTGCTTAACATATGGTTGTGTCCAATTCTTCACAATTTTATGTAAATGATCACTTACAATTAACTCATGAAACAACTCCATCCTTTGCAGAAAATAGCCAAATTCATTTTGTAGTCTTGTATGTCTAGTCTAAATTGTACATGTGTGCATGCGTGTGTATGTCTCCCAGTTTCTTCTATATGTACATTTTTGTTATCGCACTCTTGCTTGTTGTGGAAGGGACTTCCAGGATTTTGACCTGATGACAGTGAAGGCGTGACAATATAGTCCCAATTCAGGAGGGAGTATGGCTTGGAGGGGAGCTTGCAGCTGGTGATGTTCCTATGAATCTGTTGACCTAGGTGTTAGAGGTTGTGGGTATGGAAGGTGATGTTAGAGGAGCCTTGGTAAATCACTGCAGGACATCTTGTAGATGGTACATACTACCTGTTGATGGTGGAAGGAATGAATGTTGAAGATATTGGATTGAGTGACAATAAAGTATGCTGTTTTTTTTCCTGGACAACATTAAATTTCGAGTATTGTTGGAGCTGCACTCATTCTGACAGGTGGAGAGTAATCCATCACACTCCTAATTTGTGCCTTGTGGATGGTGGACAGGCACTTGGGAGACAGGAGGTGAGTTACTTACCACAGAATTCATGGCCTCTGACCTGCCCTTGTAGCCATATCATTTATATGGCATATCGAGTTCAGTTTCTAGTCAATGGTAATCCCCCAGGATGTTAACAATGGGACATTCAGTAATGTTTATACCACTGAATGCTAAGAGATAATCCCTCTGTCAGTGTAGATCCATTGCCTGTCATATTGCATATCTTTCTGTTTCCTTCTTTTCTGTGTCCTCAAGTTTCCATTTTCCAGACCTAATGTAGATTAGTGAGTTTCGTGTTGTCTGTGTGCATTTCTGATTCTCTCTCTCTTTCTCTTTCTCTCTTTGTTCCAACGATTAGTAATTGAGAGACTGGGAATGTCCCAATGCCTGAAATTTGAAGATGGGAATAAGTCTTAAAGGAGCAAAAGCTGGCATTTTTTGCTACGAAGTAAAAATTCAAAACCCAGAATGTTACATGAGAGATCAGGGGAGATGTCCTGCATGAAAGGAAGGAAGTGGGAGATGTAAAAAACAAATGAAGTGTTTTTTTTAATTTAAATGCAAAATCAATCTATCCATTTCCCTGTACAGATCAGATTACAGAAACTGTACAGATTACGCTCAAAAAAAATCTTAGTTTACCGAAGTAGTTTCTGACAAAATAATCTTGCCTCCCTTCCCTCAAAATTCAGCATCGGCTTTGCTCTCCTAGATTTAGCATTATGTAGTACTTTTGAATTGATTGTACCTAGCGCAGAATTCACAGTTCAAATTTCAAGAAAATATTTTAAGAAAGACCTTCCTTTTGCTGTTGTCCATAACCAACAATTTTTACAGCTTGATAACATCGCTGAATCAGGCAGTACTCACAATCCTTTGGACACTGCGTAGTTGATCACTTGCATTATCCTCTAGCATTTAAAAATGTTACCTTGTGGCTAAAGATGCCTCTGAGATTTAGCTCCATCATCAAATTCCATTAAGAAACTAATTGTAATGTTAATGTAATATTTTGAAATTCTGCGAATTCAGCCCCTTCATGCAAAAAGCTGAACAGATATAGAAACAAAGAGCAGGAGTAGGCTACTCGGCTCCTTGAACGTGCCCTGCTGTTCAATAAGATCACAGCTGGTATTATCACTCCACAATCATGCCTACCCTGATAACCTTTCACCTTCTTATCTTGAATCTATCTCTGTCTTAAAAGTATCCAATATCTTTACTTCCACAATCATTTGAGGAGGAGCATTCCAAAGACTTATAAACATCTGTAAGAAATAATTTTTCATCATTGCGTCTTAAATGGGCAATACCTTATTTTTAAATAGCAATCTGTAGTTCTAGAGTTTCCCACGAGGGACCATTCTGTCCGCATGCACCCTGTCAAGATCACTCACGACCATTATGTTTCAGTCAAGTCATCTTTTATTCTCTTAAACTCCAGTGGATATAAGCCTAGTCTGTTCACCCTTCCTTCCAAAAACAACATACTCATCCCAGGAGTTAGTCTAGTAAACATTCTTTGACCTGTGTTCAGTACACTTACATATTTCCTTAAATAAGGAGACCAATACTGTACACTGTACTCAAGGTGTGGTATCATTTGTGTAGCTGAAGCATAATCATCCCATTTTTGTTTTCAATTCCCCTTGTAATCAGATATCCAGATCCTATTGCACCTCAGAGCTCTGCAATCTCTCAGTTTACATAATATGTTTTCTTTTAAATTTAGACACTTCCTTTCCTATTTATATTTGTGATATCAGCAAATCAAGTAGCCATACCATCGGTCCCTTGATTCCAATGATTTATATAAAATTTAAAAATGTTGAAGTCTGAGCACTGATCCTTGTGGCACACCATTTGTTACTCTTCACAAGATGTAACAAAGTGACTAATTTGCCCCACTTTCTACTTCTCATTAGCTCGCCAATCTTCTATCCAATGTTAACCTTGACAGCAATTATACAGACAGATAGTTGCTGAATGCATAATGACATTGAGTTTCTCCTAACTGTGCAGAGACACTCAGAGTCTGCAGATTCAAGATCAATTAAGCTGTACAAATCATAAATAAGCTGCCTGAAGCTGTGCTGACAGTGAACACTGTCTGAAGGAGGAGCTACATTGCAGTCCCCTCGTTTTAAGCTATGAATCCTGCAGAAAGCCTCTTGTCACTTCATTATATTAGGAAAAAGGCAAAGAAAAATATTTAAAACATGCTGTCAGGGTAAACAATAAATACAGCCTTCCCTGTGCGTATTGTCCTATAACTGATCCCACAGATATTAATACAAGCTCAACTAAAATCCCAAACTCTAATGCTTATTTGAGCTTGTATTACTGATTCATAACCTTAAATATTGTTCTTTGTTGGAGTTCCATCCTAGGGGGGAGGAGGAGAAAATGCCCACAGGGAAAGGCATTGAAGGAATACCCACTTTTTCCAAACTGGTTGAGGCACTTGCAGTGAGCAAGACATAGGTAGATTAGAGTACTGATGGGAGGAGGAAATAAAATTTACATCCTCACTCAAAATCAGATTTGATCAGACTTCTGAATGGGCCTCTTTAATGTTAATATTGATCTCTTTCTGCACCTTCTTGGCAGTTGTAACATTGTATCCTGCACTCTGTTCTGTTACCCTAATGCATTTGTGCTGTATGATCTGCCTGCAAAGCATGTAAGACAATATTTTTCACCGTACCTCAGTACACGGGACAGTATCAAATAAAATCAAAATAATATCCAGCATGAAGATAATAAAGCAGATAAATAAGTAATTACATTACACACTAGATGCCTGACAAGCACTCACACTTTGCATACAAGCAGTCCATCATCGATTGCACGATGTCCAGCTTAGTCTTGATGGAGAAATTGATGAAATTGGTGTCAACGAGGATATAATAGGGAGGACCCAGCTGTGTATTATATTGGAAAAACAGGCAAGAAGGATACTTGACCCTGGGAAAGTAACAAGGAAAGTCTGTAATTTCTCAAAAATAAAAAAAATTATTTTTAATGTTTTTTAATTAAAAATGATTGTCATGTTGTTTTCAAAATTTCAAAGCAACCAAGGAATATTTTTAACATGTTTTGCTGAGATACTTATCTATGAACGAACAGTGTGAAAATTTTCAAGTTCTCAGAATTCCCACTGAGCTAATACCATACCATATTGTCCAGTACTTTACCCTGTCACCAGATTCTACTAGCCTAGCATGCAATGTTTAATAATTTGGCCGACAGCAAATTCCACCTTATGTTGTATTCTTTCTTCTTTCTATTTTGGTTATTAAGAAGGTATCACCTATTTTTTCTATCAAATTCTTTGCCAAAGTTATTCAGATGACAATTTGAATCAATAAGCTGGTAAGGAATAAGCCTGATGTGCATTTTGTAGCCAACACAAGTAATGATGTAGTAAGCTTCCTTGTAGGTTTTACTGCCATGTTAAAGGCAACTGTTGATTAAAAACTAAAGGGGTCCTGAGATTTTGAACAAGAACTTGAAAGTAGTGCGAACAGACCGATTGGGTGTGTGGGGATGACAGCTATCGTAATTCCAACAGGTTTGGGGTAAAGACGGGTAAAGAGTACACACTCATTGAACTTAAAGGGGGCAATCCAGTCATTGGGTGCTGTGATTGTAGATAGCACTGCAAATCAAGCAGAGGTACTAACTCCTGACTAGTAAAGCAGCAGGATGCCTGCCAAAGTTTGCATGCCGTTAGACCAGACAGGATTAGCCAATTATACTCTAACCTATATTACAACTGCCAATGTTACATAAATAGGGCATGGAGCATTTATTTCTACAGGCAGTGGTTGTAAAGCAGGCAAACAGAATTCCCAAGTAATCTGGATTTCTCAGCAGCTCAGTTTGGAGGTCCAAACACAAAAATGGGTTATCACATATGTCACTCTACTGACTAATCAAATATGCAACATGGTGTGTCAGAATCTTTTGGCCTAGACCACCCAAACTGAAGGAGAGACATCAGAGAAGGTTAAACTCTTTCAAGCATCCAACAATGGATTGTTTAGTCACCTCATTGAATATTAGGGTTGGGAGGTTGTGTTGCGGCTGTACAGGAGATTGGTTCAGCCACTTTTGGAATACTGCATTCAGTTCTGGTCTCCCTACTGTAGGAAGGATGTTGTGAAACTTCAAAGGGTTCAGGAAAGATTTACAAGGATGGTGTCAGGTTTGGAGGATTTGAGCTATAGGGAGAGGCTGAATAGGCTAGGGCTGTCTTCCAGTAGAGTTGGAGGCTGGGAGGGGGTCACCTTGTAGAGCTTTATTAAATCATGAGGGGCAGGGATAGGGTGAATTGCCAAGGTCCTTTTCCCAGGGTAAGGGAGTCAAAAATTAGACGGCATAGGTTTAAGGTGAGAGGGGAAGGATTTAAAAGGTACCTAAGGGGTAGCTTTTTCACACAGAGGATAGTGTGCGTATGAAATGACCAGCCAGAGGTGGTGGTGGAGGCTGGTATAATTACAATATTTACAAGGCATTTGGATGGGTATATGAGTAGGAAGGGTTTACAGGCATATGGGCCAAATGCTGGCAAATGGGGCTAGATTAATTTAGGATATCTGATCTGCATGGATGAGTTGGATCAAAGAGCCTGTTTCCATGCTGTACAGCTCTATGACTGTGACTCAGGATCCACAACTCCTAAAAGATAGAAAGTCATCCTTGGTCTCAAGGGACTGCCTAAATAGTAGTGATCAAGAATGAGCATATATTGCACAATGTTCTTGATGCCGCATCTTGATGGTTCAACATACTACTGCAGTTATTCAGCAAAGAATCCTGAAGTTGTGAAGGAACCAGTAGTCGTTATAATGTGAAATTCTGATAAAGCAAGCCTGTCAGCATACGTTAGAGACATTTAAGCAACTCTTGGATGGACACATGGATGATAGTGAAATGAAGGGTATGCAGGATAGTTTTGATCTTACAGTAGGATAATAGGTCGGCACAACATCGTGGGCCGAAGGGCGTGTACTGTGCTGTACTTTGACAAATACTGACAGTGCTCATTGCTGTTCGCATTACAGACAGCACAGATATATTCCATTCCTCACGTTCACTAAATTTAACAACATAAAACTGCAAATTTTAGCATATAATCTGTAAAGCAGAGTTTTATACATACACTTCTGTTATTTTCAGAGCACTAGGATCATCTTTCATTTTCTTCTGTGATTTTGCTCTGTCTTTTTCATTTCTGGAAAAAGACAAATGTAGTACCTCATATATTAAACAGTTACTCGGGGAAATATTGACCAGTAATATGATGGAGCTAAATTCACAGTTTGTATCAACTGCCATCAGATGGAAGTAAGAAATCGTTCAAAAACCCAGAGTTAGAAACATCCCTTGTCAACTTTTGCACTTCACCAAACCGCCTACCAGGGTTTCATGGTCACCAGCCATCGATTATCATCAAATATAAGTAGCTGATATTCATGTAACAAACTTGACAGGGAATGTCAAATGATTACTTGCTTACAATGACATTATAGCTTAATCAATAGCCTACTTTCCCTATCCAACTACTTACTTCAAGAGTCAGCAAAAAATAATTTTCCCTCTTTCAATGGATAGAGATAAATTGCAGGGATCTGATTACTGTCCCCAGCAAGGTCTACCAACTTGGAATAGATCCAGGATTAAGGTGTGAATTTTTGGCTCTGAACAGAGAAAAGCTGTGACTTGCATTCTACGTCTTAAATGAGGGGTCAAACCAAGAATGGTACCTTGTCATTTTGATAACATTTTAAAGAAATAAACATCCATTATAATTTTCATAGACAAGAACTGAAACAGCACAGAAAGCTCTTCCTGCTGAATTCCTATTAAAACAACAGGCAGAATTTAAATTGGAGTAAGTAAATCTGGAATTTGAAGTTTGTGTTAATGACTGCAAAGCTATTCTTGTTTTTTGTAACAAAAAACAAGTCTGTTTTACTAACATCCTTTAGAGAAGAAAATCTGTCATCTTTACCTGGTCAACCTGAGTCCAGAATTACTTCAATTTGGTTGACTTTAAGTGCTCTCAAAAGTGACTTAGTCTAAGGGTAATAAGGCAACACATGCTGTCCTTGCCAGCAACAGTCATATCCCTTGAAAGAATATAAAAAAAAACTACAACAGAGTGGCAGAAAAAAAGCAAACATTAGGCTCATCAATCCTTTTAAATCCCCTCTAAACTTAACTGAAAAAAAAACTTACATTCGTGAATCTCGTAAACTAATCATTCGCTTCATGACTGCATATTTTCTAGCTTTCTTTGCTTTTCCCTGAAAAAAATTTGAAATTAAAAAAAGAGGCTCAAATGGCACATGCAAACAATAATAATGTTAACAGCCAGATATCAAAGCATAAGAGTAAAATTAACAAATCGAAACAAATTTGTCTCCTTGAGAAAAACAATATGTTAACTGTAGGCAAAAGTTTGAATTGTTGTGACATAACTTTAAGATTAGAATAAGAATGCTACATGGACATGTTTTTCACCAATTGTCTGGAATGGGTGCCCTTTGATTCTTCATCCTGATATATTTTTTCAGACATCCAATGACTACACTTCAAAAGTTATGTCATTGGTCATAAAGTGTTTTTAGATGTGAATGTGAAAGGTGCCATATAAATACATGACTTTCATTTATACTTTGCTTTTCTTTTCGGTATGTGTAGCACCTCATCTCAAACTATTCCATGAACTTTCCAAAAATGATAACGACAATAGAAATGTCCTCCATCATATCTGCTGAAAAGTTAAGCAATCTTAAATGAAACACATAATGTTTAACACAAACTGACAGAATATGAGCGAGGCCAACATTTTAAGGTTAATTTCAATAGTGTTAAAATGGGGAAGGGTAGTATAACTAATTGTCCTGTATTTCAGAGGATCATCCTTTCTATTCACTTTCCTTCATCCCACAACATTTCCTCCTAAATGACTTGTATTTCTGAACAAAAACAGAAGTTGCTGGCAAAGCTCAGCAGGTCTGGCAGCTTTTCCAGAAACTTCTGTTTTTGTTCCTGATTTACAGCATCTGCAGTTTTTTCGGTCTTTACTTGGATTTCTGACCTCTTTGTGCTTCTTGTAGCTTAGTCAAGGCGTTTGTTATGTCCCTCAAATCCCACCTCCTAAAGAGTTGGTCCTGCTGGAAAGGGGAAAGAGACCAATTCCCTCCTACCCAAAGATCGATCATCCTGAAGATAGGGGAAGGAGACCCTCCCTTCAAAACTAACCGTCGGTCATCCTAGAGACAAGGGAAAGGGCTGGAGCCGATATGGATGGGGGGCGGGGCTGCTATTGACCTTAGCAAAGTGGTTAGTGTCTTGTGGAGGGATGGGAGGCATAGATTTAAAGTGGTTAGTATACAAATTCGAGGAAAGATGAGAAATATCTCCCGAAAGGAGATAGTGACCAGATGCAGAAATCCTCAACCCATTCCAAAGGAGCCCGGAGATGCGCCTCAAACACGGTTAGCTGCAGGGCCACTGACTAAACGCCGGGGAGGAAACAGAAATTGCTGGAGAAACTCAGCAGGTCCGGCAGTATCTGTGGAGAGAGAAAAACAGTTGACGTTTCAAAGTTGTGACCCTCCTTCAGATGTGAAAGGGAGATTGGGCAGGGCAGACCAGCATGGAACACGATGAACCAAATGGCCTCTTTCTGCGACTCAAAACGAAAAGCTCCCGCTGCCGACAAATGTCCAAGAGACGTAAGGCATTTTCCACACAGGCGGCCGAGGCCGATTTTCCTCATTGTTACCATGTTGTCCTCCTCGTCGCTCCGGGTGGCCGTTGCGTCAGCGGTGAGCGCCGCTGGGAGACGTCATCAGCGCAGCGACCGGCTCCTTGCAGCTTCCGGTTGCTATAGGTCCTTAGAAACAAAATGAAGAGGGAGGACCGTCTGAGGTGGAGGGTGCAGGTTAGTGTCTGTCAAGGGTGTGGTGCTGAATCCTAATGAAACACTCACCATAACAGGTAAGGGAAGGTCGAAACTTTCGCAACTCAAGCATCAGCTGCTTGGCTGCGCTACCGACTGTTGTTTCCCTTTCAATCGTGAGGAATACCTTCCTTGTTTTAACAATAGTTATCTTTTTCTCTCACACGAATGTCAAATTAGCGGAGCAGCTGCGAAGGCCAACTCTTCTGAAGAGGTGGCCCGATGGCCTCCTTTGATTGATTTTATGATTCTGCTCCGCCGTTTTAGAGCCTAATGGGTTAATTCAACAATCAGATTGTTGGGGAATTTGGTTGAACATAACCGAATTGGATGGATGAACTAGAAGGATCAGGTGGCCTCACTCAACAACGAAGTGCAGCGGGTCTAGTGAGACTTACAAAACATCCGGAAGAACAGTTGAACTGAGTGGACGTTTCTAGACCGGAATGTTAATTATTGTTACAGAGATAGTAGGAACTGCCGATGCTGGAGAATCTGAGATAAAACGTTGTGGAGCTGGATGAACGCAGCAGGCCAAGCAGCATCAGAGGAGCAGGAAAGTTGACGTTTCGGGTCGAGACCCTTCTTCAGATTTCTGGACTTTACCCTCCACCTCAGATAGTCCTCCCTCTTCATTTTGTTTCTAGGGACCTATAGCAAACGGAAGCTGCAAGATTTCTGAAGAAGGGTCTCGACCCGAAACGTCAACTTTCTTGCTCCTCTTATGCTGCTTGGCCTGCTGTGTTCATCCAGCTCCACAACGTTTTATGTTACTTATTGTGCTCGGTTTTCTAGTTGAGAATGTATATGCGTTTTTAATTTAAAAAAAACTCAAACTAACTCTATCCCCAAATAATTATGTTTGGTGGTGGAAAATGCAGAGCCTCCAAGTATAAAGATCAAAAACATAAAAGCTTCGTATTCACTTGTTTTTATTTACATCTTTCTTTTTAATTTTGGCAAAACGGCTAGGATTATTTAGAACTAAGGATTAAAACTTGAATGTGTTTGTGATGCAGTGATGCCAACAATGTGGGCTCAGTTCAGACTCATTGGTTGAGGTTACCATGAAGGAGTCTTCTCAACCTCTCTCGTCACCTGAGGTTTGGTAACTGTCAGGTTAAACCCTCGTCCTAATGAGAGGATCCTGATGGTGCAGCAGATCTATGGTGACTTCACCTTTGCATTGCCCAAATTAAGGATAGTTTATGTTGAGGTTTCAGGTTTATGGGGAGCTAGGTTGAATGTGTATGAACTAATTTTCTGTAGCAACATTATAATCAATCAGGAGAGAATTTATCTGGTCATTGAAGAGTGGATTTTGGCCCACTTTTAAAAGGTGAGCAGGATAGTGCACTTTTCCAATTTCACTGCATCTTTTTATGAGTAGCAGTGGAAATGGTTATGTTAAAATTTTGAACTCTGTACTCTATGTTGGTTGAAAGATGTAAACAGGGCAGACTTTCCTTTGAAGCACTTTAAGTGTTGCAGCTTGATAATGTAAGTGCTTATTAAAATTTTTGGTGCAAGTTGCTCATGATATATTGCCTATCAGCTAGCAGGTACATTGAGTAGACTCAGTCTTGCCAACTTTTTCTACTGGGATGTGCGCACCAAATTTCATTTTTAGTGGAGAAGAAGTCACAGATGTATCAGAATGATTTATATGGCTTAATTTTTCTCAAATTATGTGTTTTCCTTTTCTGCAGAACGGCTTGAACACTCGAATTAAAGCCATGAGCTTCTGACAGATACCCCTATTCTTTGGTATTGTTCAGCCTGGACCCACAGCAATTGTCGTGAACTCAACAAAGAAGTGTGAGAATCTCCATGTTTAACTGTATTCTGAAGCTCAGGATTGCATAATACATATTGTGCTTGCATATGATGGCCTGATGGACTGCTGCATTTTGACTTTTCTGCTCACCTTTTGTCTTTGGGTGTCAGCCTGGGAATTAAGGTGGAAGAACCTTGGACAGAAACAGATTAAAGAATGGCTCAATGTTAATAATCTTCTCAAATATAAGATCTTACTTGATGGTAAGTCTTGAAGGCTCCTTAAGCCTGATTCTGTCACTTTTATAAGGCACGTATGAGTGAGAATAGAACATAGTTGAGTGAGTTAATCATTAGATGAGGTGACACAGTATATTAGTGACTATTTTCTAAACGGGAAATAATATCAAAGAACGAAGAAAACTTAAGCCCAGGAACAGGCCCTTCGGCCCTCCAAGCCTGTGCCGATCCAAGTCCACTGTCTAAACCTAGAGCCCAATTCCTAAGGATCTGTATCCCTCTGCTCCCCACCTACTCATGCATCTGTCCAGACGCACCTTAAATGAATTGACCGTGCCTGCCTCTACTACCTCTGCTGGCAACGCGTTCCAGGCACCTACCACCCTCTGTGTAAAGTACTTTCCGCGTGTATCCCCCTTAAACTTTTCTCCTCTCACCTTGAACGCATGACCCCTCGTTATTGAATCCCTCACCCTGGGAAAAAGCTTATCTCTATCAACCCTGTCTATACCCTTCATGATTTTGAAGACCTCAATCAGGTCCCCCCTCAATCTCCTTTTTTCTAATGAAAACTATCCTAACCTACTCGACCTCTCTTCATAGCTAGCACCTTCCATACCAGGCAACATCCTCGTAAACCTTCTCTGTACCCTCTCCAAAGCTTCCACATCCTTTTGGTAATGTGGCGACCAGAACTGTACACAGTATTCTAAATGCGGCCGAACCAAAGTCTTGTACAATTTTAACATGACCTGCCAGCTCTTATACTCAATACCCCGTCCGATGAAGGCAAGCATACCATATGCCTTCTTGACCACTCTATCCACCTGTGCAGCCACCTTCAGGGTACAATGGACCTGAACTCCCAGATCTCTCTGCTCATCAACTTTTCCCAAGGCTCTTCCGTTTACAGTATAGTTCGCTCTAGAATTAGACCTCCCAAAATGCATCACGTCACACTTGCCCGGATTGAACTCCATCTGCCACTTCTCCGCCCAACTCTCCAGTCTATCTATATTCTCCTGTATTCTTTGACAATCCCCTATGCTTTCTGCTACTCCCCCAATCTTCGTGTCATCTGCAAACTTACTGATCAGACCACTTATGCCCTCTTCCAGATCATTTTATGTATATCACAAACAACAGTGGCCCCAGCACTGATCCCTGTGGAACACCACTGGTCACCTTTCTCCATTTCGAGAAACTCCCTTCAACTACTACTCTCTGTCTCCTGTTGCTCAACCAGTTCTTTATCCACCTAGCTAGAACACCCTGCACACCATGTGACTTCACTTTCTCCATTAGTTTACGATGGGGAGCCTTATCAAACGCCTTACTAAAGTCCATGTAGATGACATCTACAGCCCTTCCTTCATCTATCAACTTGGTCACTTCCTGAAAGAACTCTATTAAGTTAGTAAGGCATGATCTCCCCTGCACAGAAATGTATATTATCATGACCAAAGTTTATAATATTTGAGAGTTTGTATTTTAAAGTATATTTAAAATGTGTGGCTTATGTTTCTGTGAAAGCAATTTTTTGACGTCAGGATGTCCTTCTAGTCCACCAATCCTCGACATTTCTCAAAAAGGCATAATGCTCCTAAGATCCTAGATTTTGGTCAAGTTGGATTCAGTGGGTGTTTTTCACACAGAGTGGTGCGTGTATGAAACAAGCTGCCAGAGGAAGTGGTGGAGATGGGTACAATTGCAACATTTAAAAGGCATCTTGATGGGTATATAAATAGGAAGGGTTTAGAGGAATGTGTGCCGAATGCTGGCAACTGGGACTAGGCCAGATTTGGGATGTTTGGTCAGCATGGGCGAGTTCGACAGAGGAGTCCGTTTCCATGCTCAGTGACTCTATATATGTGCCGAACAGCATGCCCTTGGAGCTAATTGAGGTGTTTTCAAGTTATATTTTATGACATGCTAGAGAAAATAGACTGGGCACCACCGAAGTTTCAATTCATCAGGTTTTCAGTTCATAAGAAGGGTTTCACCCTAGCAAATGGGCAGGGTAGTTGTGAAGTCATGTCATACGGGTATGTGAAGAAATTTCCAAGCTATGGAAACTGAAAAGAACTTTAGGCCATCACAACTGGAAAGACGTTTCCAGGCCATCAGAACTGGAAAGTAATCTAGGCCTTCACAACTGGAAAGAATTGGTTAAGTTTTTACAGGATGTTTGCTGGGCAACAGGTTGATTATTTTTGTTGTGATGTTAGGATCTTTCTAAACTGTCTCGTATACATCTTTATCTTTTTTATGAAATAATCGTGTGTTCTAGTGTCCTTGATCTGGGAGTGCTAGTCCAGAATTCTCTAAAGGTTACCTTGCAGGTTGAGTCCGTGATTAAGAAAGTGAATGTAATGTTGTCATTTATGTCAAGAGGGTTGGAATATAAAAGCAGCGATGTGCTTCTGAGACTGTATAAAGCTCTAGTTAGGCCCCATTTTGAATACTGTGTCCAATTTTGGGCCCCACACCTCAGGAAGGACATACTGGCACTGGAGCGTGTCCAGCGGAGATTCACACGGATGATCCCTGGAATGGTAGGCCGAACATACGATGAATGGCTGAGGATCCTGGGATTGTATTCATTAGCGTTTAGAAGGTTGAGGGGAGATCTAACAGAAACTTACAAGATAATGCATGGCTTAGAAAGGGTGGACGCTGGGAAGTTGTTTCCATTAGGTGGGGATACTAGGACCCGTTGGCACAGCCTTAGAATTAGAGGGGGTCAATTTAGAACGGAAATGAGGAGACATTTCTTCAGCCAGAGAGTAGTGGGCCTGTGGAATTCATTGCCACGGAGCGCAGTGGAGGCCGGGACGTTATGTCTTCAAGTCAGAGATTGATAAATTCTTGATCTCGCAAGGAATCAAGGGCTACGGGGAGAGTGCAGGTAAGTGGAGTTGAAATACCCATCAGCCATGATTAAATGGCGGAGTGGACTCGATGGGCCGAATGGCCTTACTTCCACTCCTATGTCTTATGGTCTTATGGTCTAACATTGACAACGTCTTGACTACAATCAGTCAGTAACTAGCATGAGAACCAATTGCAAATGTTATCTGGTTTGCCTAGTTTGTTACCAGCTGGGGTCATAAGAACATACCTAATGGTTTACAACATAAGGAATAGGTGAATGAAAACTAAAAGTGCTGGAAAACTCAGACCTGGCAATAGCTGTGGAGAGAGAGAAATAAGAGTTTCAATACTGGTATGATACTACTTCTAGCTGAGAACTTGTAGCTCAGCTTGTTGATTTGAGTTGATATGTTTTGATTACTTTTCTTTTATTTGAAAAGGCAAGGAACTGGAAATTTAAGTGGCCTAAGAGTGGTTGGCATGTTGTTTAATTTTTTTCTCTCTATTTTTAAGAGCTAACAGTGATTTGTGGTTGATTACACAATGGATAAAAGCAAGATGTTGGCTCTGTTTATGTTGTGCTTTGATTATTAGACAATGTAGTTACAAAAAGTTGGAATGTTAAATAATCAAATTTCACTTGGTTTGAGTTTGAAAGTGGGAGGAGGCTGTGCTCTGGACAACTGAGTGGCTGCTTGTGATGCACATTAGCAGTGTTATTACTTGCATTCACCAGTCTCCTTGCACTAGGCTACAAACTCAACTGCCTTTTGATTGATGGGACTGTAAGTTTGGGAATTTTCTGGGATAAATGTACTCATTTCAAAAAAGAGCCAGATTTTGATTACAGTTGGCATTTTTATTTCCAGTATTTGCCAATCATCTGGTTAATATACAGTAAAATCGAAGTCTGTGGCAGCATACTGAGGCAGTCAAGGTAGCATGAAGCTGCAGTGTTTTTTTTTAAACTGAACAGTGTACTGAAAGTGGCTAGTTTGAGCTTTGCGGATTGACTGGTTTCGAGTAAGATTGAAAATATCAGTTGTTTAGGTTATCTGTGATTCTAGCTGCAGCATTATGCTAAAGATTTCTGGTTGCATGCCAAGTGGCACGCCAATGTGTTTAAAAATGTCCAGCACCTTGAGAGCTCTGAGTTTAATAAAGGAGGTACAGGCCTAGCTGCAGGAAAAGTACATAAGGGAAGTGTTCCCTTTTTAGCAAAACGAATTGAATTGAGACCATAGGAACAAGAACAGATCATTTCGCCCTCGGGGCTTGTTCTGCTGTTCAGTTAGAGTGTAGCTGATTCACTTCACTTGAGTTTTCTATGTCCATTAATACCTTTTTACTAACAAAAATCCACCAATCATCAAGTCTGACTTTGTCAATTAACCTAAGCTCAATGACTTTTTGAGGAATATGTTCCAGATATCCCTGGCAATTTGCGTGTGTTTTGTGACATTATCTGTGAATGCTGTAGCCTTTATCTTGATGTTCACTTTAGAAACAGAAAATGGGAGTAGGTGTAGGTCATTTAGCCTGTTGAACTGACTCTGACATTCTGCACTACATAAAATAAAACACAAAACTGCGGATCCTGGGATCTGAAATAAAAAAGACACAGACTGGCAGTAGTTGTGGAGAGAAAGGAGAGTTAATGTTTTAAGTCCTGTTCTGAAGAATGAAAGTCAAGAAGTGGAGAGGAATTTTACCTGGTGTCCGGACCAATCAATATCACAAAACCAAATTTCCTTGGCATAACACATTCTTTGCCATGTGTGTTGTGGCTGCTGAGTTTACTACAGTACACTGACTTTTAAAAGAACTTAACTGACTGTAAAATGCTTGACGTTTGGCTGTAAAAGGCAAGTTTCTCTTTTATCGTCACTGGACAGAGGCCTCAGTGACTCCACAAGCTGTAGCCAAGTGACAATTTATTTTCTACTTTTTTTGTCTGATGGAGAAGGAACAGCATACTTCTTTGAATTTCCATGGCTACATTGGCAGATTTCCAAGGTTATCAATGCTGCAAGCAGCGGCAGGGCAAGAAGCCAGCTTTTCTCATGCGACTAGCAGCATTAGTTTTAGCTGACTGGCAGGAATGCCCAATAGCATTTGATATCAATGAAACCTTTTTACTTTCTGCTTCCCTATCTAAGTTTTAAAACTTAGTATGGTAATGGAAAGAATGTGTTTAACTCCTCCGTGACAAGGTTTATTGTTGGTATTTTTGAGTGAGGTCACCATAAATGCTTTTTTTAAACTATAAATTGTGTATTTTGTGTAATATGTGTATTTTGCTTCAAATAAAATAAAATTTTATTTTTAAATCCCTGTTGAATAATCGGAGAGCTGCGTATGACCAGGATCTCTGTTTCTCATTGCTTATAGGACAATCCATAAACAAGGTCAGGTTGCAGATGGGTGGAAATGTGCAGCTGCAGTCTGCTCACTTCCCATAATGAAGCAACTGAAGTGCTCTATTGTATTACATTTTTGCAGCAAATGGTTTGATGGTTTCATCTGGCAGACTGTCATAGAGTTGTATTATTGCTAATTTTGAGACCACTGACTTAATTAAACTGATCTTTTTCACAAAGCAGCTTTCTTGATTCGACTGGTTACTTTCTTGAAAGACGTGTGGACAGCTGTTATGTGTCTTAGCATTGCCATATGGCCTTTTTCCCTTTGTTCAATGCATTTACCTCAGAAACACTGAGCATTTTTTTTTGTTGTGAGGTTACTTGGTTCCACTCTGCATTTTTATATCATATCCTCGGGCTTTGGATTGCACCTTTATTGAGAACTGCACTTGGTTTTGTCAGCAGTAATTAATAATCCTCAGAGAATATATTAAAACTATGTCTGGAAATAGAGCTCTAAACGAGTTGCCCTATTGCGTCAGTCTTGATGACCTGTTCTGAAAATCCCATGAAACCCTGCTGCAATATCTTAATACCCTGACTTGAGAACCTCATTTTCTTGTTATGAATACCCACTGTGAGCTGTTCCCTGATACTACGCACAGACACTTGCTAATTGATCATTACCACTTTTATAAAACAAGCTTACAGCTGCAACTTGATTTTATGTGTCTTTAGCATTGACAATTCATGATATTTTGCAAGAGAGACAATAAAAACTGGATGATAAACTAGTGAATGAGATTTGAAAAGTGGTAATCAAAACATCAAGTCTGAATCCCTTGGACCTGAAGGAGTGAAAATAGGAGCAGACCAAAGGAAGCAGCCAAGATTTAAGTGTCAGAGATAATAGGTACTGCAGATGCTGGAGAATCCGAGATAACAAGGTGTGGAGTTGGATGAACACAGCAGGCCAAGCAGCATCATAGGAGCCTATGATGCTGCTTGGCCTGCTGTGTTCATCCAGC